>WNWU01000042.1:358909-387905 GCA_012654045.1 Ptyas mucosa | reverse complement strand
CACCATGGTGACAAGATAGGGCAAAAACGTAAAATGTGAGGACAGTCGTAAGTTCGAGGACTGGTCAAAAGTGCAAGGACCAGTCAAAAATAACTTTTTCAGCTCTCTGAGTAGTCCATGTGCAAAAAAGGATACAGCAATAGAGAGGGATGAAGGAAGGGAAGGGAAATTAGAGTAGGAGTGAGGTTAAGAGAGGGAGGAAGAGAGGAGGAGAAGAAGAGGGGGGAAAGAGAAAGTAAGAAGGAAAGAAAAGAGGTGGTAGGTTTGAGGAGAAAGATTGCTGTACAATAAAAAAGATGAAAGGGAAGAAAACCAACCCCAAACACATATAAAGATATTAAGATAAAGAATGAATTGTTAAACTTTAAAGAATAAAAGAGAACAAATATGAATAAATAGCAATAATTAGAAACACACATACAAACATACAATGTGTTTTCTTTGAACAGAGTATTTGGCTGGTTCACAAATTTAAACAGTGTTTAGTCATTTCAATTAAATTTACAATTTCTATATTTTCTTTTTGCCATATTTATTCCTCATCTATTTTTTTAAAAAAACCAATATTACCCTTCATCCTCATCTCTAATCTTAATCAAATTCAATTTTTCACTTCTATTCTATATTATACCCCTTCCCATTGTCATCTATTTTTATATCCATCCTTACATTGGTTAATTATGTAATATTACAGCTGTTTAATACAAATTCAACATTTTAATATAAATCAATTAGTTATATAACTGTCTTTTTTGTATATTAATCAATATGAACATGAATATTCCAATTATTTCCATGCAATCCAATTTCTTACAAATCAATTAATTATATTTACCAATAATAATAAACCAAATAATTTCCCCCATATATTCTTCCAAACCACAACTTAACCATTTCTGCTTTCAACACAATATACAATTAATAATATCTCAATTATTACAATTCCTAGTTAAATAGAGCTTTTTTTTCTTTTGTGTTTTAAAATCTTGAACTCTCCTCTTTTGCCATTTGCCATAAATTTCCAATTGTTTGCACCTACTTTTTTTGATGAGGAAAAAGAAAAGAAATCTGCCTTTCCAACGTTGCAAGCAAACAGCAAAGTCAACAATCTGCTTTAGTTTTGGTTTCATTTTCAGCTTGAATTGCACAAGGAGAAAAAAAAAGTGCTCTAGCAGCACTCTTTGCAGCTAACAAAAGACTCCTTCCCAAAACAGCTGAGAGCAAATCAGCTGAGAGTCAGGAGGCTGTTCAGATCAACTTATGGTAATTAACCTATACTGAAGCTGAAAGGGGCTGTTTTTTCTATTTTTGCAGGCACCGGTCTATTCATTTGTTTTCTTTTAACACTGATCAGCTGTAGGGCGGCCCTTTGAAGCCCCGCGGCAAGAATTTAGCCATCTAGCCTCTAGCCATCAGCTGGGACTCAGGAGGCAGCAATAGATTGGGAGTGGGAGGGGTAAGCAAACCCCGTTCTCCCGCCATTCCCTCCTGCATTCTTTCAAAAAATCAGGACTTTTTTAAAATGCCGCAGGACGCAGGACAAATTGTTGAAAATCAGGACTGTCCCGCCAAAAGCTGGATGTCTGGTCACCTTAGACTAGAGGAGTTCACTTAGACTTTTCCAAGAAACTAGGTAAGGAAAAAGCCAAACAGAATCAGTTCTTGGCATCATTAGGCTGACAAAACAGCCTGAACAAAGCAGAATTCAGTAGATCTATAGCATGGAAGTAATGAGAGGGTGGCTGAAACTTGCTATGGTGATCCTTTCAAAACAATTGTGTTCTGGGAAAATTGAAAAGATAAATGTATTCATAAAAATTCAAGTTCAATAGATGTAGGTTTGTTGGTCTAACTATAGCAAAAACATGTAACTGTTTTTAGATAAATGTTCCCATGATGTTTTCTTTCATTTTACCCAAAACTTAAAATGGAGGCAGCTGAAAGCTATCTTTATTAGCTGTTCCAGTTCTGAAGTAGTCACCTTATAAGGGGCATGGGTAACATAAAAAATTAATAAATAAATAAAAAGTAATATTTTCCAATTTTTTTTTCCAGCACAATTTTTTAATGGAATCAGTCTAGAATGATTTATCAGTGATGCAGTTAATGACCTGGTCTGGGTTGAGAAATGTATACCGTGTTTCCCCAAAAATAAGACCTATCTAAAAAATAAGCCCTAGCCTGAATTTTAAGCATACGCCTAATATAAACCCTATCCCAAAAATAAGCCCTAGTGAAGAGGGGTTGGTCTGGCCAGTACAGGAGGCACTGCAGCCAGTGAAGTGCAGGTGAGTTGATTACGTGTCCAAGCAGCAGGCAGAGGGAAAAGCAGGGGGAGGCATGCGATCTGGATGGGCCGCAGGAAAAACCAAGAGTTGGTGGGCCAGAACCAAGAGTCGGTGGGCCAGAGCAGTTGGGCAGCTGCTGGAGGCTTGTCTTCACACCTCTCAACTTGCCTGCGGCCTGCATGGTGCAGCAGGATCACCTGCCTTCCGCCCCACGCCCTTCTGTCTCTGTCTGCTGCCGGTGCCTTCAACTTCAACATGTTATCCTGCAAAGAAAGCAAAGCAATCTGAAAAAATACATTTCTAAAAAGGAGTGCAGTATAGATGAAAACACCACTTTGCTCCTAATTCTTTAACTTTCTTCCCTACCTATTTGTAATCTCGTTATTGTTTTCAGATTCATTGTTGTGTCATTGGTCCCCACGTGTAGGAGAAGAGAGGGGTAGTAATCTGTGGGGTTGATTATCTTAGTAAGGTACTCAGTTACATCTTTGATTTTTGCTCCATGGAGACAATATACCTCCCTAAATTGACTGCCCAGTCTTCAGTTTCAGTTCCCCTAAGAATTGAATCTCCTATCATGAATATTTGCCTTCTTTTCCTTATGGAAGTCTGTGATAGTTTTCTTCCTGTTGCAGGAATGCTGGGTTGTTCCTCCTTTTTAGAAACTATTGATGAATGCTCTTTTATGGGTGTCTGCATATTTTCTTCCATGGGGAGGCTATGAAACCAATTGTTCAGTTCCAGAGGGGCTTCATTGGAGTGGACCAGGGTAGATAGTAGGGGCTTTGCTCTTGGCTGTTGATTTCTTCTAAAACTTACATGTTTCCCTTGGTCTTGCTCTTTAGGTTCATATTATAGGGTAGGGTTTTTTTATATATATAGAAGCTGTTTGTTCCCTATTGTGTTCAGTTTGGGTATATTGGTTTTCTTTTATGTTCATATCTGGGGTCATTTTTTAAAAGAAGCTGTTTGCTCCTTATTGTGTTTTATTTTGATGTAGAGTTCTTGTTTAGGTTGGGATTTCTTGGTTTGTTTATTGAGTTTCAGAATGGTTAGAATTTCCTCTAGACCTTTTACTTTTTCTTCTAGTAATTCATGTAGTTTACATTTGATACATATATAGTATGTGTCTTCTGTGGGCATAAGCTGAAAAATGTGACACATTTTTGACTTGCCATAGTTGACATATAGTGACAAGCACAATTCAATTGTGCTGAAAAATTATGAACTTTATTATCAGTTCTTTCTTTAATAACTATCACAGCATCCCTCTGGCACTTCACAACTAGTTGATGTTTACTACCCTAGCAGCATCCCATGATTATGTTATTTCTATTTGGATGCTGCCTATAGTAAAATCTCAAGTTGTGGTCATGTGATTTTACTTAGTGACTGCATTTCTTAGTGACGGAGTTGCTAATCCCAATTGTGTTGCTAAATTAGGGTTACCTGCATGAGGTTTTGAATGGGATATATACTGATAAGATTTTGGGTTATCATAGCCGAGGTGGCAGTTGATACCCCCAGACGTTTGGTCATGGGGGATTTTAACCTGCCATCTATCAGTGAAACATCTGAGGTAGCTCGGGAGTTCATGGCTTCCATGACGGCCATGGACCTGACTCAAGTAATTCATGGCACTACTCACATAGGTGGGCACACTCTGGACTTGGTTTTTATCTCTGGTCAGTGGTCGAGTGGCTTTGATATAGGGGATATAGGCATTGAACCCTTGTCATGGTCTGACCACTCGCTCCTTCGATTTGACTTTCTGACCGCCACACCCTGTCGCAGGGAGGCAGAACCGACCAGGTGGTTCCGCCCCAGGCACCTGATGGATCCTGATAGGTTCCAGATGGAGTTTGGGCCATTTCCTGAGACTCTAGCTCACGATTCGGCTGAAGACCTGGTGGCTGCCTGGGATAGTGCAGCCGCCGGGGCTTTTGACTGTGTCGTGCCTTTGCGGCCTCTGACCTGGCACCGAACTCACTTAGCTGCTTGGTTCTCCGAGGAGCTGAGGGAGATAAAGCGCCAGAAAAGATGCCTAGAGAGTGGTTGGAGGGCCAGCCGGTCTGAATCTGACCTGACACTGGTAAGGTCTCATATTAAGACCTACCTAGTGGCAATAAAAGCGGTGAAATCTAGCTATTTTGCCGCTCTTATCGTGTTGTCAGATAATCGCCCAGCTGCCCTGTTTAGGGTGACCCACTCCCTCCTCCATCTGGGAGTGCAGGATGACCCCCTGCAGGGCCGTGCTGAGGATTTTGTACAGTATCTGCATGATAAAATCACTCAGATTCGGGAAGACTTGGCCGCTGGCTGGGTTAGTTCAGACAAGATGACGGAGGCAGGTCTTGAGAATGTTAGCTGGGAGGAGTTTGATCCTGTGGCTCCCGAGGACATGGACAGGATCTTGGGACGGCTGAACGCGATCACATGTTTATTGGACCCATGTCCCTCCTGGTTAGTGCTGACTTCCCGGGAGGTTACAGGAGGCTGGCTCCAGAGTATTATCAATGCTTCTTTGAGTGAGGGTGTCTTACCGGCCGCCCTGAAAGAGGCAGTGGTGAGGCCCCTCCTCAAGAAGCCTTCTCTGGATCCGGCTGTTTTGGCTAACTATCATCCAGTCTCCAACCTTTGTTTTGTTGCGAAGGTTGTTGAGAGTGTGGTGACGCGACAGCTTCCCTGGTATCTGGATGAAGCTGTCTATTTAGACCCGCTCCAGTCCGGTTTCAGGCCTGGGTACAGCACAGAAACGGCATTGGTCACATTGCTGGATGATTTCTGGAGGGCTCGGGGTAGGGGTTATTCCTCTATCCTGGTCCTGTTAGATCTCTCAGCGGCTTTTTTTTTTTTTTTTACAAATACTTTATTAAGTTTCAAAATTAAAAGAAAACTAAAAAAATTACAAGGTCTCTTTGTTATCCGGAGGTACAGTGTTCTTATAAATTAAATATCATATATCTAATCTACTTTGTCCTAAGCTATCTTTTTTCCCATCATTATATTTACATTCTATAAATACATAGTCGTGTTTCACAGTATCTATTCACAAAAAAAACAGGTCATCGTCTTTTTCTATTATTTAGCCAGTTATACCAATTTTCCCATACTTCATAATATTTAGATATCTCATCATCCATTAGCAGACTCGTTAAATTTGCCATTTCTGCACACTCTAATATTTTGTTTATTAACATTTCTTCTGGGGGTTGAGTTTTACTTTTCCAGGATTTCGCAAATACCAATCTAGCCACAGTTAATACTTAGGTTATAAGCTGGGTTTTATTATTTTTTAGGCCGTCACCCACTATACCTAAAAGGAAGAGTTCTGGAGATAAGATTACATCTTGCTCTAACATTTCGCAAAGCCATTGTCGTACTTTTGTCCAGAACCTTTTAGCTACTGGGCAGGACCACCACATATGGTAATACGTGCCGACTTCTTTCTCACATTTCCAACACGTGGGTGAGAGATTTGGAAACATTTTTGCTAACCTAGCAGGCGCTAGATGCCAAGGTATCTGGCAAGGTATTTACGTCATTAGCTGAAAAAAAGAAAAGGGGAGTAGCCATTTATGTTAAGAAAGGAATAGAAGCTGAATGTAAATATAAAGACGGAAAAGGGAGAATACTAATAGTAGAAATAATGAGAGGGCCCTCTAAAACGATAGTGGTTGGGGTATATGCCCCAAATAAAAAACAAGGGAAATTCTTTGAAAAACTACATGAACAACTTGCTAAATGGACACAGAATGAAATATGTTTGTTAGGGGATATGAATGGAATTGTAGACCCGAGCAAAGATTATAAAAGTGGCAAAACCAGGAAAAATAAAAGACTTCCCCTACCAAAAAGTTTTTTTGACTTAACTGAGGAAATCAACTTAATAGATATGTGGCGTACACTACATCCCCAAGAAAAACAATATACATTTTATTCAATTCCACAGAACTCTTGGTCCAGAATAGACATGGTATGGGTTACTAGGAAACTAGGCTTAGAAATTAAAAAAGTGGAAATGTGTACAAATACCTGGACAGATCATAAGCTGCTTGAAATCAATTGGCAATATAGGAATAAGAGGAAACAACCGAGATGGAGCCTTAGGACAAATCTGTTAAATGATAAAGAGCTCCTATCAAAACTAAACAAAGAAATTAAACAATTTTTTGTAGAAAATGGGGAACAAGGCACGGCAAGAGAAATTGTCTGGGACACTATGAAAGCTTATGTGAGGGGGATAGTCATCTCACACATGGCATTTAAAAACAAAACAGAACGAAAGGCCAGGAAGGGTTACACTAAAACCTTAATAGAATCCGAAAAAGAATTACAACAAAATCCGGGAGACGAGGGGGCCAAACAGAGGTGGTTGATGGCGAGACATAGAATAAAATTGTTAGACCAGGACGAGATGGCACAAAAAATAAAGAGATCTAAACACTACTGTTTCGAAAATGCCAACAAGTCAGGAAGATGGCTCGCCTACAAACTAAAGAAAGAAAAGGAAAAGAATCAGATTTTGGTACTGGAAGATTCTAAAGGAAATCTCTTAATAAGGGAAGAGGAAAAATTAGAGTATGTGAGGGAATTCTATGAAAATCTGTATCAAGATGAGAAAATAGAACCAAATAAGGTAGAAAAATATCTGAGGGACGCCAGCCTACCCCAAATTACGGAAAAAGAAAGAGAAATGCTGAATAGAAAAATTACAATAGAAGAACTAAAAGCAGCTTTCTCTAAAATAAAAAAGAATAAATCTCCAGGTCCAGACGGCCTCCCTGGGGAATTCTATGTAAAATTGGAAGAAGCATTAAGTCTAGAGCTATTAGAAATATTTAACGAAGCCTTAGTAGGTTCAACAATCCCGGACACCTGGAGGGAAGCATACTTAACGCTCATTTTGAAAGACGGTGCTGACCCAAAAAGATTAGTAAATTACAGGCCCATTTCTCTTTTAAACTCTGACTACAAATTGTTTATGAATATAATAGCCGAAAGAGTTAAAAAAATCTTAAACTCCTGGATACACAAAGATCAAAACGGATTCCTCCCGGGGAGGCAAATCAGAGACAACCTAAGAATAGTATTAAATACCATAGAATATTACGAACAGCACCCTGAAAAACAGCTTGCACTGATGTTTGTGGACGCCCAAAAGGCCTTTGATAATTTAAATTGGAATTTTATGGTAAATCAAATAAATTTAATGGAATTCGGGACAAACTTTAGGAAAATGATCCAAAATATTTATTATAATCAGAGGGCCAATATATTGATGAACGGGGATAAGACCCAAATATTCCAGATACAAAAAGGAGTAAGGCAGGGATGCCCCCTATCCCCCTTACTTTATATTCTTGCACTAGAGGTGTTGCTGATAAAGATTAGAGCCACCAAAGAAATTAAAGGACCTAAGGTGAGGAAGGAAATCTATAAGATACAAGCCTTCGCAGATGACGTAGCCCTTATCATGGAAGACCCACTAGAAACTGGACCAAGAGTTTTATTAGAAATACAAAACTATGGCCAAGTGGCAGGCCTCAAACTTAACAAGGAAAAAACCAAAATAATAGCTAAAAACATGACAGACATACAAAAAAGGAATTGGAAGCTCTATTAGGTTTTCAGGTAGTAAAAAAAATTAAATACCTAGGAATTTGAATTACTGCGAGATATTCATCTTTGAAAGAGGATAACTTCACTCCACTGTTACATAAAATACATCAGGAACTTAAAAGATGGGAAAAACTAAAATTATCTCTCACAGGGAAAATAGCTGCAATTAAAATGAGCATTTTACCAAAAATCCTATTTTTATTCCAAAATATTCCACTAAGTTTGGATAAAAAAATTTTCTTAGATCTGAATAGATATATTAGGAATTTTATATGGGAGGGGAAAAAATCGAGAATATCATTTAAAATATTACAGGGCAAGAGAAAAATGGGCGGATTTGGACTCCCGGATTGGGAAGTATATCAAAAAGCAGCGAAATTAATTTGGATCAAGGAATGGGTAACGCTACGTAACAAGAGAATATTGACGATAGAAGGACACGACCTACAAGAAGGTTGGCATGCCCACCTTTGGGATTTCAAAAAAAAAGAAGAAAACCTATTTTCACAATCATAAAATCAGAGAAACACTTTTACAAACCTGGGAGGAAATCAGACAGAAAATTTACGTTAAGGCCCCAAATTGGCTCTCTATTATGGAAGCTTTGACTGCCCCAAACAAGACGGAAAGTGAAAAATTTGGCACATACAAAGATATTTTGGATGAAAACGGAAGGCTTAAACCTCTAGAAACCCAGAGAGATCATGGATTCAAGCTGGATTGGTGGAAATACTGGCAGTTGAATTCAAGATTCCAAAAAGATAGGGACTAATTTGGTATTGAAAGGAAATATGTAGACTTCGACAAAATTATATGGGGAGTAGACAAGAAAATGTTAACAAAAATATACAATTTCATATTAGATGAGGATAAGGCAGAGGCCATAGCAAAAAACCAATTGAGTATTTGGGAAAAAAAACTTTGGATATTGTGTTAATTTTAATGATTGGGAAGAGGCGTGGAACAGAAATTTTAAAATGACAAAAGCAGCAACATTCCGAGAGAACCACTCTCAGCGGCTTTTGATACCATCGACCATGGTATCAAGTTGCACTGGCTGGAAGGACTGGGAGTGGGGGGCACCGTTTTGTGGTGGTTCTCCTCCTATCTCTCCAACCGGTCGCAATCTGTGTTGACAGGGGGGCAGCGGTCGACCCCGAGGCGCCTTGTTTGCGTGGTGCCACAAAGGTCGGTCCTCTCACCACTCCTGTTCAACATTTATGTAAAGCCGCTGGGTGAGATCATCCGTGGTTTTGGGGTGGAGTTCCATCAGTACACTGATGACACTCAGCTGTACATCTCCACCCCAGACCATCCCAACAATGCCTTGGAAGTGATGTCCCAGTGCCTGGAGGCCGTGCGGGTCTGGATGGGGAGAAACAGGCTTCGACTCAACCTGTCCAAGACCGAGTGACTGTGGCTGCCGGCGTCCCGGTATAGCCAGCTGGTGCCATTGCTGGTTATTGGGGGCAAATCATTGGCCCCCACGGAAAGGGCTTGCAACTTGGGCGTCCTCCTGGACTCACGGCTGTCTTTAGAAGAGCATATGACGGCCATGGCCAGGGGGGCTTTCTATCAGGTTCACCTGATATGCCAGTTGCGCCCCTTTCTAGACCGGGACTCCTTACACACGGTCACTCAAGCACTCGTCACTTCTCATCTGGACTATTGTAATGCTCTCTACATGGATCTCCCCTTGGGGTGCACCCGGAGGCTCCAACTGGTGCAGAATGCGGTCGCGCAGGGGATTATGGGAGCGATGGGGCGCTCCCATGTGACGCCTCTCCTGCGTGAGCTGCATTGGCTCCCGGTGGACTTCCGGGTGTGCTTCAAAGTATTGGTGACCACCTTTAAAGCGCTCCATGGCTTAGGGCCGGGGTACTTACGGGACTGCCTTCTGCCACCAATTGCCTCCCACTGGCCAGTTCGCTCCCACAGAGAGGGCCTCCTCAGGGTGCCGTCAGCCAGACAATGTCGGTTGGCGACCTCCAGGGGGAGAGCCTTCTCTGTGGCAGCACCTACCCTCTGGAACGATCTACCCCCAGAGATACGAGTGATCCCAGACCTCCGGACTTTTCGACGGGCCCTAAAAACTTATTTCTTTCAGTTAGCCGGGCTGCCCTGATTTTATGTCGGTTTTAAAGTTTGATACTGTTATGAGTAAAATACCCAACCTATTATGTGTATATGTAAGGGTTAAATGTATTTACCATTGTACCCCTCCCAAGCTCCTCCTTACCTTTCCTTAACTCCTCCTCTTGTATATATAAACCGATGTCCCCCCTATTTCGTGTGCTTGTTGTGATATCCTATGGAAAAGAAACAATAAAGGATTCTGATTAATATTATACTGAATCTCTGGTCTTTTGGGCCTAAGAAATAAAAGAAACAGATTGGTAGCAGAGGATGGTTGGGAAGATCCAACCATCTTAATAAAAATGCAAGACAGCATAAACATAAGAAAAAGACCTACCACAAGGTCATCAAAAAAAATGGCAGCTCAAATAACTCCCGCCAAAAATGCGGGCAAAAATGAGCAATTCCCCAAAAAAGAAAATACACCAAAACTAAAAGACGACCATCTGATCCTAGAAATAAGGAAAGAAGAAAAAAGAGATTTAATAGAACTGATAAAATCAACGCCGGATGATCCAACTCTGCTCGCGAAACTACACAGCGTAATGAAAGACCATGGAGCAGCAGCAGAAAGAAAAGGAATAGAGAAACACCAACAAAATGAAGATAATCCAGTAAGAAACTACCAACCTGAACACCTGGCAGAAAATAACACAGATGAACTTTTCGCGCCTTTTAGAAGGCAGCCATCTTGCCTGACTAGCCTACCAAAAATGGCCGACCAACTGTCCATCAAAGTCCTGGGTTCAAATCCCGACACGCAAAACGGGGCCCGCGAAAAAGAAAAACACCAAAAATTAAATTTTAAAGAAAAACAAACATGGCAAAAGTCAAAGGGACGACCCACCGAAACCGAAGTAGAAGATGCCATGCAAGTGCTCGAGGCTGCATTTGGGGGTAAATTAACTATATCTAAAACGGAACAAGACGACCCTGAAGCCACCACTAACCTCACGATTTCAAAAATCCAAAAAAGACTATGCTACCTCGAAAACCCATCCATAACTAGCAAAGGAAAACACTCAACCCCCAGCCACGAGCATTCCCATGAGGAATCCGACTCATCCCCAGAGAGGAGCCCAGACCGCGAACCGACCAAACGACGCCAAAACTTCGAGAGGAAAATCTATACTTACCAAAGCGACAGATGCATCCCATCGACCCGAACTGCTTCCAGATCGACCATCGACTATTGGGGGCCATCTGGAGCTGGCACTGAGAAACACCAGGCAAATTGGAGCCTTCCACCAGCAGCAGCGAACCCAAGCTCCTTCCTCTACAGCGACAAAAGAAAAATGAGTTGTGAGCATGCGCAGAACCCTCCAGCACCCAGAAAAGAGGAAACCCTAGAAGCAAGAAAGTACAGATTCACAGAAAACATAGAGACAAGTCAATGCAGATACATCTCCAGCGTACCTTTACCTTATTGTGAGTACATTCATGATCTGAACCATGGACAGCAACAAACCTTAGGTAATTATACACACCACATAAATACATTTACAGCTGATGTAATTAAATTAAAATTAGATGGGTCCAATTTGCAGGAATGGGGGCAACAATTAGAGATTATGTACCTAAAAGAAAATATGTTATTCTTTATAAATAACCCACCCTGCAAACCATGGACACGTGACCTGGACTGCCTTCATCACAAAGCATTTTATATTCTGATTGCAACTATATCTCCAAGTATTTTTCCCAGCATTGAAAACAATTTGACTGTGTCAGAGATTTTTCAGAAATTGTTCAATTTATTTCAAAGAAATAATGCAGCATCTACTATTAGAAAATCTAGAGAATTTTATGCAGCAAGATTGAAGAGTGGGACATCAATGAGTGAGCATATTCTAAATCTGAATGCAGCCAGGACTGAGCTCACACAAAGGGGGGAGGTTATATCAGAAAGCAGCTTTAAAAGCATAATAATTAATTCACTTGATTCCAGCTGGGACAATTATATTACAATATTGGATAGCATGAATATAGAACAGCTCACGTTAGAAGACATAACTAGTAGGCTTATAGCAGAAGACAAAACCAGAAAGGAGAGATCAATAGGTCTTAGAGATGATAGAATCAGAAGAAGGACAGAGTCACAAAGCAGGGATAGGAACACAAATGGATGCTACATCTGTGGGTCATACAACCACTACAAGAGGGATTGCCCAAAGAACCCAGAATATAGGAACCAATACAATACAAAAGAAAGGCAAGATAGAAGGGTCAATTTTTCTGGTAGGCAGTCACCTGACTACAGAGACAAACGTAGTGGATCACCAAAAATAAAGGGTAGATTTAGAAATAGAGATGATTCTAAAGAAAACAGGCACGGTTACCTCTACGGATTGAAAAAAGACAATCCAGAAACTTTAAACACTCACGCTAGTTGGCTCATCGATTCGGGGGCCACTAGCCACACAACTAATCACAAAGAAATATTAGGAAAATTCACCCCAAAGAACTATTACATTAGAGTGGCCAATCAAGAAAGGGTTTTGGTAAGTGGGATAGGCTGTGTGAACATAGAAGGAATTGGAAAAATAGAGGGGGTACTTTACATACCAGATATCCCACAGAATATACTAGCCATAGTAAAACTAACCAAAGAACATGATGTTACAATCACTTTTAGTAACGGAAAAGCATATATGTACAAAGAAAATAAGCCTGTAGATGGAATATTTGTTAAAGAAGGGCTTGTTTATCTACAACCAGTTAAAAGCAATGAAATTAAGATTTTGGCCAAAACTAAGAATGTGGGATTTAATACTGATAATCTGGAGATCATTGAAAATGTATCTGATAAAACAAACTGTAATAATTCTATTGTGACTGACAAAATTACAAATGGGAAAATGATGCACGATAATTGTGCACACTTGCTGCACAGAAAATTGGGTCATGCCAGTTTCCAAACTGTACAAAAAATGTTAGAATGTTCAGAGGATGTTAAAGTAAAAAATTGTGACAATTATTTAGATTGTTCAGTCTGTAAATCTGCCAAAATTAGATGTAAGCCAAAACCAAAGAAAGCCACACGCACAACCCAATCTATATTTCAATTAATACATATGGATCTCGTCGGCCCACTCAAACCCTCACTCAAATACAAGAAAAAATACTTTCTCACCATTGTTGATGATTTTAGCAGATACGGTTATGTTTACACATTAAACCACAAACACGAAACATTCAAAAAGGTAAAAGAATTTTACAAAAGGATAGAAACTCAACATGGCATAAAAATTAAGCAAATTATGACTGACAGAGGTTCGGAATTTTTATCAAAAGAATTTTGCAATTGGATCAATGATCAGGGTATACTACACTTCAAATCCTGCCCTTTTTCGCCATTCCAGAATGGAATCGCGGAGAGGAAAAATGGTTTACTACAAACCATGGTTAGATGTGTCCTGGAGGATGCTGGTTTAGGTCACTCTTTCTGGGCAGAAGCCCTCACATATTCAAACTACACCATAAATCGACTTTGGTCAAGCACAATAGAAAAATCCCCATATGAAATTATGTACAATAGAAAACCAAAGATAGGTCACCTTCATATTTTCGGGGTAACTGCGGATGTATATATTCCGAGACAATTAAGGCGAAAAGGGGAAAAGATATCAAAAAGACTCAAATTTATTGGATACGAAACCGGTACTAAGGGTTATAGATTCATAGACCATAACAATAATTTCATTATCTCCAGAACAGCAAATTTCCATGAACACAGTAATTGGTCAAGGATACATCTCAACGACTTATGTTTAACACAAACAAATACCAACACAGAGCCAAAGGAACATAAACAATCAATTGCAACCCCTAGTCTTGTTAAAAAAATCAAACCTGACCACACGAGAATATCCAAAAAGGGATGGAAAGAAGGCCACCCTGAAATACATGTAGACTCACTATCTCATAAGGAGGCTAGATACATGCATACCGACGAAACACCACCAAGTAGACCAGTTAGGTCAACCAGATGCACCAAACCAAAAAAATTACAGGATTACATATTATCTATAGATACAACAAGAGTAACCCCAAAAAACTACGAAGACATCTTTAGATTACCCATAGAAGAAAGGTCAAAATGGGAAGAAGCTATAAAAAAGGAAATGGATAGCTTAAAGGAGTTAAAGGTCTATACACCTGTCGATTCACCTCCAGAAAAATCCCCTATAGGAACAAAGTGGGTGTTTAAGATAAAAGAACTAGAGGATAATAAATTATTATATAAGGCCAGACTAGTTGCCCAAGGGTTTGCCCAAAGGTTTCCCGATGATTATGAGGACACGTATTCCCCTACTGTTCGGTCCGAGAGCGTCAAAACCGCTTTCGTTCTAGCATCTATTTTGAATTTGGATGCACACCAATTCGATGTACAAACCGCATATTTACATGCTGATTTAGATAAACAAATATACGTAAAGGCCCCACCTAATAATATTTCTCAAACTGAAAAATTCTGGTTATTAAACAAGAGCTTATATGGTCTGAGGCAATCAGGCAAACGCTGGTATGACTGTCTATCAGAAATCCTCACAAGAATGGGGTTCAAGGCAACATCAGCCGACTTATGTTTCTTTGTTAAAATCACCAGCACCTCCACAGAATATGTGCTCGTCTATGTTGACGACATTTTATATTTTGGTAAACAAAGGGCAAAATGTGATGAGTTCGCAAAAGAATTAAGTAAACACTTTAATTTGAAAATATTAGGAAAAGTAAATAAATATTTGGGCGTGCAAATAGAGAAAACATCCAAAGGTTTCAAATTATCCCAAAAAGAAAAAATTATAGAATTAATAAAAAAATGCAACATGTGTGAATCTAAACCATCAGATACCCCCATGTCCACTGATTTTATTAAAAATATGAATGAAGTATATGAGCCTTTTACAGACAATACATTATATAGATCCATTATCGGGTCATTGTTATATATATCAAATTGGACTCGACCCGACATCACCTTAGCCGTTAATCTCTTATCAAGAAATGTAAGCAAACCAAATTTATACCACTGGGAAGGTATAAAAAGAATATTAAGGTATTTAAAATCAACTGTTGACTTCTGTCTGTACCTAGAACCTTCTTTATCACAAAAACCCGTATTGTCTTGTTTTGCTGATGCTGACTGGGCTGGTGATTCTAAGAGTCGCAAAAGCACATCAGGCTATGTTTTTGCTGTGAATGATTGTCCAGTCTACTGGTTCACCGGAAAACAAAACCTAGTGGCAACTTCAACGGCTGAGGCCGAATATATCTGTTTATCGAAGGCTACGAACAGTTTAATCTGGTTTGACGATTTATTGACTGAGATATGGACAGAACCCAGCTACCCAATACACATCAACGAAGACAACCAGGCAGCCATAGACATTTCAGGAGCTGAAGCAGTGGGTAAAAGATCCTGTCATATCGACATCAAATTTAAACACGTGAGACAACTATCAAACATAGGTTTTATAAAATTAGTTCATTGTGATACCTCCGAACAAACTGCTGATGTGCTAACTAAACCATTACCTACAAAACAACATATGTACTTGTCATCCAAATTATGTGTAAAAATTTGATATTGAAATTCATTATATTCTATTATTGGGTATTTTAGAGGGGGATCTGTTATGAGTAAAATACCCAACCTATTATGTGTATATGTAAGGGTTAAATGTATTTACCATTGTACCCCTCCCAAGCTCCTCCTTACCTTTCCTTAACTCCTCCTCTTGTATATATAAACCGATGTCCCCCCTATTTCGTGTGCTTGTTGTGATATCCTATGGAAAAGAAACAATAAAGGATTCTGATTAATATTATACTGAATCTCTGGTCTTTTGGGCCTAAGAAATAAAAGAAACAGATACTGATTTTAAATTGAAATGTTTTAAATTATGGGCCAAATTTCATTTAATTATTTTTAAAACTATTTTAAATTTTGTGTACAAATGTTTTATTTGTCTGTTCACCGCCCTGAGTCCGAAAGGAGAAGGGCGGTATAAAAATTGAATAAATAATAATAATAATAATAATAATAATAATAATAATAATAATATTAATAATAATAATAGTAATAATGTTGTTAATACCTATTTCATAAACAGATCCAGTGGAAACAACTGTAATGGGTTGTGACAATAACCTTGAGAGACAGGAGGAAGAGTTGTAGCCTAGACGATGGTCTGTTAAATAAAATCTGAGAACACTGAGAAATCTGAGAACACAGAAGGACTTTAATTTGAATATGTATTTCAGAATTGACCCTCATTAGTTTTATGGAATGTAAGGGCATTCAGACTTACAAGATCTGTTATTGTAACTTTATAATAAAAGTGGCATTATTATTCATGTTTATTAAGTTTATTGGTCTAGTCTATCTCAAGATGATATACAATGTATGTGTCGCATTAAAATTACCCTATCAATTCTTTAGGACCTCTATTCAATAATCTATACAATTGTTCTAGATAGCCTGGTGAGATTGGTTTTTGGTAGATATGGTGACTCAGTTGTTTCATGGAGAATTGGTGTCAGAAGGTTATAGCTGCAGTTATTCTACTCCATGACCTAATATGGTTCTAGTTTGGGTACTATGCTTTTAAATTCCTACCTAAAAAAAACTTAAGACTATTATAGTTTGTATATTAGATACCAGTAATATGCAAATGTCATTCATTTCCCCTATAATGTTCAGCTACTCATTTCAATGAATCTTTTAAACTGATATATTGAGGCTGTTTTATGATGGATGACAGGGACAAAGTAGAAATTTTACCCAGTGAAAACAGATATACTATGAATAAGGAAAGTGGTTCCTGGAGCTTATGAATGAGACTAGACAGGATTGCTTGAGAAAGCAAGAATGGGAGCAGATGATGATGGATGATTTTCCATCTCTGATCTTTCTGTGCTGAGGGACAAACTCTGAAATCAAACTGTGTATGTGAATGTAATTTACACTGCTATCCATAAACTAGATCTCTACATAATAAGAGTCCTTAATTTTATGGATCACTGCAACCATAGTTAATTAAATATGGTCTGGTTTTACTATACAATACATAGTTAGAAGAGTAAAATGAGAATTTTTTAAAGTTAGATTTTGGTAGCATCTGACTATTTGTCAGAATTGCCATCATATGCTTGAGCTTCACATATGCTAGCTGCCAATCTGCCATGAATTATGGGGTGAGGAGGAGCCAGTTGGGAGATGAAAATCTAACTACTCATCATACCTTCTAGAGACACCAGCTCAAGGTCAAAATGCTGGGAATGAAATGCAATAACTAACCACCAGCCTCCCCCCCTCCATTGAAGAGACAATTTGCAAAACAATTTATTCAAATGCAATTGGACAATAAGGACCAGCAAGGGGGAGGAACTGGGGAAGAATTGGATAGGGAAATTAACTTGGGAGTTTTGGCATTCTGGCTTTGTTATACTGTAATCCACTTGGCCTTTAGTAAAGTAAACTTTTCACACCGAATTGAGTCAAGGGCCATTCTTGTTTAAGGGACCAAGTTGGGGCAGGACTGACATTAAGCCAGAACTGTGATAACAATCCACCTGGAGAAAGCATCTACCATGAGGATTGTGCAACCATGCCGTTTCCTGATGAAGATCAAGAGGAAATGGAGAAATGGGAAGAAGCTGTGTCTAAGCTGAGGAACAGCAGTGGAAACCAAGGTTGGGAGAAGAATTGGAACCAAAATGTGCCCAGCAGGAGGCCTGGTGTATCCAGCTTGATCCTGGACTCAGGCCATGACAGTGGAGTGGAAACTGATGCCTCTACCCTGATTAGCCAAGAGGTTGCAGGAATCTTGCCAGAAAGAAATTGACCCCAATGGTCCCTGGACATCAGGAAACTGGAGGAGCTGGAGGAATCTCCAATAGGAATGACTTTCACCTGAGGGTCTGGACCCAAAGCCTGCCACCAGAGCATCATTTGGGCTGAGAGGGACTCCAAGTTTCAGCATTTGAATAGCAATTGAATTCTACAGAGAGAGGCTCACAGAGTTCATGCTTCACAAACTCCTCAAGCAACCAGATTGGGCACAAATCTGAAGCCCAGGGATGTTTGCCGCTTGACCTATTCCAGCACCACCAGCACTGGCAGCACCACCGGCATGGACCATCCCAGTGGCCAGAGATGAATGACATTTACCTGGGCTGGGAGAAATTCAATGGAGAAATGAAGCAGTTAGGATTCTTACTTATCCAGGTCTGAAACTTCATGGATGAGTATGGCCCAGATCTCCCAGGTGATGAGGCCTATGTCACCAGGGCTTTAGAAGGTAAAGCTACTGAATGGGTCATGAGATTGCATGATGATGACACTGAAGAGTTACACCACTTTGATGCATGCATGATGGCAAAAAGGCAATGGTTAGAGGACCCTCTGGCAGACCTAAGAGCCAGGACCAGAATCAGGACCATCAGGCAAGGGAGACATTCCATCACAGCATACATCCAAGAATTCTTGGATGTCTCTTGGACTGGCCCCAGGTGATGCTAATTGAGTACTTCATAGAAGACCTGAATTGCAAAGTGTTCTACACCTGCCTGTCCTGAGGTCACCAAGAACCTTCCAAGGATGGTATCTCCTGACCAGTGAATTGGAAATTTATCTAGCCTCATTCCATAGCACCCAGGAAGGGAACCGTGACATTTCAAGGCCTCAGAAAGAAGAAACCACCCCCTAAAGACAGATAGAAGGGGCCCCAGTCCTAGACGATGCTTGACAGGAAGTTACCAGTATGGCAGTGAAGGCCATCAAGCTATCAACTGCCATTTCCCATGATCAGTGCTAGCTACTCCACATGGTCCCCTGAAGAAAGGGAAGGCAGCCTCCAAACCTAAGGAAGTAGCATCATTTTATTAATTTCATTTTTTTCTGTATATTATTGCGGTAGATATCGTTTGCACAAACTTATTCTGTCTGCAACTTTTTGAAAAGTTAATTTTGGGCATTAACTTATGTAGTCCTCCTCCTCCCTCCCCCAAAAAAACCTTTAAAAAATTGAAGATACCAGCAATTTCCAATACTTATATATCCACCTGTGCCACAAAGGACTATATTTTGATGATTCATGCCATGTTGTTTAAAAATACGCCTATGACATTCTGTACATATTTAGGTGTATATGAAACTGCCTTTAAAAGTACTTTAGATAATCACTGTAATTGGGCTTTTCTGCACCTGTTATTATTTATTATCTTTGCTTTAGTTTGTTTAAAATTGATAATGAAGAGAGGATATTTATAGAATAAATCAAGCAGAAGGGTAATCATGAGGATTTAATAGATATCCCTGTTGTATTTTGAAGAAATGAATTATAGTTTCATAATACAATATTTGCCTGGCTTTTTCTTTTGCAGCTTACTGTAAACTAGTAGAAAGGAAGGAAGGAAGGAAGGAAGGAAGGAAGGAAGGAAGGAAGGAAGGAAGGAAGGAAGGAAGGAAGGAAGGAAGATTGTGCAGAGTTTATTACAAATTTTAAGGATTTTTGAGGCTTTTCTCCAGATTTAATAACCATATCAAAATACCGCTCAATCTCTTTGATAGCAGATGGCTTCCAGTTTGTGGGAAATTCTAAATTACAAGCAAGTTTTTGAGGTTTTGCCCGTAATTCTGATTGTACACAGTGAATTCTACATTGTGTTTTAACCATATGCTTTTCTTTATTTAAAAATGAAAGCAAACATATTCTGTGCATGATTTAAAAAAGGATCCGGAAAATAACTTCACAATGGTTAAATAAGAGAATATATTGAATAAGAATAATAAACTCAAACTGTAGAGTGCTTAAGAAATACTGACTTCTTAATCTAACCTGATACCCAAAAAATCACACAATTATTCATAGTTAATTTTTCTTATCAGAATTTTTGCAATTAAGTAGAAGAAAATTCTGATAGTGAAATTCTGAGACATGCAGTTTGAGACATTTATCTTAATTTGTCCAATTAGAAAAACTGTAAATTTAATACAGGATAGAAATATTTATTGTGTGATGTTTAAGAAAGTTTGCTAGTCTCGTTCCAGCTTATACTTGTATTAGTGGACCACTATTTTCTGAACTTGTATTCATGTAAATAATATGTGATGTTCATAGCAGATTATTGTTCTGCAACAGGCATGAGGATTTCACTATAATACTCAGATAACAAAAAAGACCAGATTAGTACATTATTTGAACAGAATTTAGTGCAATTCTATCTGATGATGAAGTTGTCCAATAGAAGAGACTGCCTTGGAATGTGACTCTTTCTCACTTTCTAAGGAGAAACTACCGTATTTTTCAGAGTATAAGATGCACCTACCTTTTTTAGTTGTTTTTTTAAAAAAAGTTTTTTAAAAATTTTTTAGACAAGCACACATACAAACATACAATGTATTTTCTTTGAACAGAGTATTTGGCTGGTTCACAAATTTAAACAGTGTTTAGTCATTTCAATTAAATTTACAATTTCTATATTTCCTTTTTGCCATATTTATTCCTCATCTATTTTTTAAAAAAACCAATATTAGCCTTCATTCTTATCTCTAATCTTAATCAAATTCAATTTTTCACTTCTATTCTATATTATATCCCTTCCCATTGTCATCTATTTTTATATCCATCCTCACATTGGTTAATTATTTAATATTACAATTGTTTAATACAAATTCAATATTTTTATATAAATCAATCAGTTATATAACTATCTTTTTGTATATTAATCAATATGAACATGAATATTCCAATTATTTCCATGCAATCCAATTTCTTACAAATCAATTAATTATATTTACCAATAATAATAAACCAAATAATTTTCCCCATATATTTCTCCAAACCACAACTTAACCATTTCTGCTTTCAACACAATATACAATTAATAGCATCTCAATTATTACAATTCCCTAGTTAAATAGACCTTTTTTTCTTTTGTGTTTTAAAATCTTGAACTCTCCTCTTTTGACCTAAATTTCCCATCGTTTGCACCTACCTTTTTTGGTGAGAAAAAAAAAAAAGAAATCTCTCTCCCTGCCTCATTTTGTTATGTTGCAGCAGAGCCTGCTTTACTTTCAGTTTCGTTTTAGCTAGGGGAAAAAAAAATCTGCCCCAGCACTCTTTGCAGCAAGCAAAGAGCTTGCAAAACAAGAGCTTGCAAAAGAGCCTGCGCAAAAAAAGCTTAGAGCAAATCAGCTGAGAGTCCGGAGGCCAATCTAATCTATTTGTGCTAATTAGCCTATGCTGAAGCTGAATGGGGCTGTTTTTTCTTGCTGTTTGCTGGCAAGGAGGTAACTGCTGGGAGGCAGAGGCCAAAGGGTGGGGGCCAGTGGGTGATAAGGGCTACATTCGGTGTATAAGACGCACCTAAAGTTTCACCCCCTGTTGGGAGGTAAAAAGGTGTGTCTTATACTCTGAAAAATACGGTATATGGCCAACTGTTAGCAATATATTGGCAATTAATTTTCTATATGGCATCCAAATGGAGCTATGAAATTCTCATTTTCTTGACTTCGCCATTACACAATAATAGTACTGAAGAAATTGGTAAAGTAGCACTAATTATGAGAGATTTAATCCTAACATAACAGATTTAACCCTAAGATTTGCCAGTAATACCATTTATTTAAAAATTTGAACTAGCAGATGGCATTAGTATTCCCTTCAAAAGTAAAGTAAGATCCCAAAAATCTGTTCAATCATTATTTCCCTTAATTTCAGACTTGTAATTTTCTGGAGTAGTTAATATTTACATAAATCCAAAGGATAGGAACAGCTTCACAGAAAAAGATTACCACACACATTACCACTAGCTTCTTGGACAGATATCGTAGGTAGTCCTCACTTAACCACCAGTCATTTAGCAACCACGTATAGTTATGACAACCACCAAAAAGTATTTATGACCTTACAACAGCACACACACACACACACACACACACACACACACACACACACACCAGACATATGACTGCATTTTGGGTGCTTGGCAATAGGCTCACTTCCATGGCTGGTTGCAGCATTCTACAGTCACATTTATAACATTTTTGGCTGGCTTCTGCCTTTTTGGCTAGTTTTTGGCAAAAACATCATAGGAATGAATGGACTCACTTTACAACCACTGCATTGCCTTTATGATCACTGCAAAAAAAAGGTCATAAAATTGGATCAGTCACATGAGAGGCTTGATTTATGCCCCTCATTACTTATGACAAAAGTCCCAGGCTCCATTACAGTGGTAAGTCAAGGACTGCCTGTATTGACTGTAGCCAGGCATTGCCTTTGATTTTTGCCTGCATGTAAAAAAAAAAAGCAATATTATTTTGGTTTTGCTGCAACTTTAATGCTATTTAAATTCAAATGCAACAAGCAACAACAACAAAATATATTAATTATAATTATCATAAAAAAGTGTAACAGCTAATGGCACTATACAGGGAAGTTAGATCAACTCTCATTATTCCCAAATTCTTTCTAAAAGCCATTTCTTCCAGGCCAGCAAGGAGTGTCTGAGTACGGATGGTGAGGTACCACGACAATATTTTATCAGTGCCACTTCCAGGCTGAGAAGCTGGTCAGTTATTTAAACAGTGTACAGATCATAACACAACATGATATTATTTTAAAATCCAAAAATTTATTTTTTTTAACAATACAACTCTCAATATCCCTATATCATTTGACATCTGTTTGCTTTTGTATCCTACTAGCACCAGTAAGAAACTTTGCCATTGCTAAATTCTTTAAGAATTTGATCACAAAGAAGGTATTTAATGTAAAATTGATTTGAATGTGGAGGAAAAGATGTTAAAATAAATTAATCACATCATTATACAAGCTAAAATAAAAGCTACACTAGGGGAATGTATGCTTCATGGCCACTATATTCTGGCTATTAGAGGGATCCACTCTTTTGATTTGATTTGATTTATTTAGATTTATATACCGCCCTACTCCTGAAAGACTCAGGGCAGTGAACAGATATAAATAAAACAAATATAATACAAAATTTAAAAACAAGTTAAAAAACATATTAAATAGATTTGGCCCATTAATTAAAACACCCCTATTTTTAAGAACAGATTCAAATTAAAATTAAACAATTAAAAAAGGGTTAGGCCAGTCCCGCTTGTTGGAATAAAAAGGTCTTGAGGGCATGGCGGAAAGTGCACAAATCTGGGATCCTCCATATCTCTGGGGGGAGCTCGTTCCAAAGGGCAGGTGCTCCCACAGAGAAGGCTCTCCCCCTGGGGGCTGCCAGTCAACACTGTTTGGCCAATGGCACCCTGAGAAGCCCCTCTCTGTGGGAACGTACTGGCTGGTGAGAGGCTACCAGTGGCAGAAGGCGGTCTCATAAATAACCAGGTCCTGAGCCATGGAACGCTCTAAAGGTGGTAACCAATACCTTGAAGCGCACCCAGAAGACCACCGGGAGCCAGTGCAGCTCGCGCAGGAGAGGTATTATGTGGGAGCACCATGTCGCTCCCATAACCACCCCCGCGGCCGCATTCTGGACCAGTTGGAGCCTCCAGGTACTCCTCAAGGGAAGCCCCATTTAGAGAGCATTACAGTAGTCCAGGCAGGAAGTGACGAGGGCATGAGTGACCGTGCATAAGGAGTCCCGATCCAGAAAGGCATGCAACTGGCGAATCAGGTAAACCTGATAGAAAGTCCCCATGGCCACAGCCGTCAGATGTTCTTCTAAGGACAGCCGTGTATCCAGGAGGACGCCCAAGTTGCGAGCCCTCTCTGTGGGGGCCAACGACTCACCCCCAATAGCCAGCGATGGTGCCAATTGGCTATATCAGGATGCCGGAAACCACAGCCACTCGGTCTTGGATGGGTTGAGCCTGAGTTTGTTTCTCCCCATCCAGATCCGCACGGCCTCCAGGCACCGGGACATTACTTCAAGGGCATCATTGGGGTGGCCCGGGGTGGAAATGTACAGCTGAGTATCATCAGTGTACTGATGGTACTTCACCCCGAAACCACGGATGATCTCACCCAGCGGCTTTTGGAAGTGCTAATTCCCTTATATCCTCCCCATGTTTTCTGGGAAGGAAGACATTAACTTAGACTTGCCAAAAGCCTGTCTGAACCTATTTGAATATGAAAATATTTTTAATAGAAGGTGTAAAGTACAATGGTTTTTCATATCTTATTCCAAAGAATAAGATACGTCAGCTGCCACATACAAATCCTGGTGAATGATTTCTACATTTTAGTTCAATTCAGTTCCGTTTGACATTTGCTCAAAACTGGAGAGCTTTGTCAAATCAATGCTATTTGTCATATTTTGTCTGCTAACAAAACTGCCCAGTATCAATGTAACCATGTAAAGGAACTAGTGCCAATAAGTGAATAGGTATTGTAAATAATAATTTAAGAGCAGCTAACCAAACTAAAATCAAAAGAAGACAAGTTTTTTTAGTAACAAAACTGTATTAGAGACATAACTTGGGACATGAACCAAAATTTGATGGAATTGAGTCTGTAATGAATGATGACAATCTTTAATTCCTTGAACTAGATTAGTACCTAATTTGAATCACAGATTTGGCTATGAAACTTGAATTATTGTTGATGTATGTTGAAGGTTTTTTAAATGGAAAATTCTAAGAATCACTGAATAGAGGCAGATGCCTTCTTAGTGGCAAAACACTTACGATGAAGACAACAAATGGTCTGTAAACTTATTGGTGATCCTATTATCAAAAAAATAACATAATTAATTTTCAGTGTATTAATATCAAAGTGCCTTGACAATTCAAATCCTAGGGTGATTGCAAAAGTATCACTGTGCCATTTTCATATAATAAAATGTTCTGTTTCCTGAATTGAAGTTTAAGAAAATGTCTTTTGACTTCATTTAAGAGGTTTCCAAATCATTTTTAAAAATGTTAAACAGGGGTGGGCCAAAATGCAGCCCTGTTGAGCATTCCTCTGGATAATTTGTCTACTTTACCATATTAAACATGGAGAGTATTATCATAGAATAGAATAGAATTCTTTATTGGCCAAGTGTGATTGGACACACAAGGAATTTGTCTTTGGTGCATATGCTCTATACATATAGAGCCTATATTAGAAAAACATTATATCAGGAAATTTTCAAGTTTTCATCATAAGCCTCCCAAACTTGCTTTATTTGGGTGATGGGCGGCATATCAATTTAACAAATAAAATAAATAAATATTATAAATAAGAGATTTCTTGGGAAGAGTTCAGATATTTGATCCAGGTTTAGAGTTCCACCTTCAATCCTTCTACTTCAGAACCACTACGCCAGGGGTGTCAAACTGGATTTCTTTGAGGGTCAGATCAGCATTGTAGTTCTCCTCTGTGGACTGGCTGGGGGAGGGGGAGATGGGACGGACACCTCCTGCAGCACCCTGCTGGCCAAAATGGGGTGCAACCCCATGTGCCCCATTTTGACTGGCAGAGTGCTGCAGAAGGCCGTCCAGGATGAAAATAGGGCACTGAGGCTGCGTGCGCCGCCCCACACCCCATTTTGGCACCGTGGTCCAGTCCTTTGCTATTTCCAGGCTGGCCCCATGGACCGGATTTAAGCATCCTGCGAGCTGGATCCGGCCTATGGGCCTTGAGTTTGATACCCCTGTACTATGCAATTCATTTTTGTAGACTCCCTTAAGGGACAAATAGAAGTTTAGCCAGGAAGGCCTTTGCACAAATTCATCTAATGTTCCAAATTTGCCCACATTTAGACCAGGAGATCCTTAGGATAGTTATTCATGCTTTTGTCAATCACATTTGGAATATTGCGATTTATTGTAAATGGGGTTACCCTTGTACATAGAAACTATATTTGCTCCAGACACAGACATCTAGCAGAGAGCATCTATAAACATCAGTTAGCAGTCAGAAGATATGATGAAAACTTCTTAATTTCACAGCATATGGGTAGACCTGATATAGTTTCAACTGGAAAACTGTGAACATATTAGACCAAGTCAAGTCCAAAAATGCTAGAGAATTTCTGGAAATGTCCTGGCACTAGGACAAATCAGTGATCAATAGGCACATAGATAAAAACAATATCTACATACAATTCAAAAGAGATAATCAAAAAGCCTAAAAGGAAACAAAAAGACCAAAATATTTCTTCACCGGCAATCAACACCCAAATGAGGAGAGATTAAGACCAAGATTAACAATCAAGAAGCAAACAATACCCCAGTCAAGGAACTAGCAACTCAGACAAACAAACTAACAGTAAGCAACAGCCCATTTAAGAAACCACCATGATCACTCCCACCAATATGATAGGACAAGCCACTAAGGACATAAAACGAGAGCAAATCACACTCCCTACTAAGACTGATGATGTTACCTAGTTTGGTAATGAAATGTCAACAAGAAAACAACCAAGCTTAGATAGCACTGATGACCCCACTTCTGTATGCTTACTTGCTCTATGCAACACATAAATAAAAGTGATTGTAGATGACCAGGCTGAGCCTGAGGGAGGAGTCAAATGTGTCATTAGTCATGAATTCTTTGCACCTACAAAACAGTGGTGGGATTCAAAAAATTTTACTACCAGTTCTGTGGGCGTGGCTTGGTGGGCATAGCTTGGTGGGCATGGCAGGGGAAGGATACTGTAAATTTTCATTCCCACACCACTCCAGGGGAAGGATGCTGTAAAATATCCATTCCCTCCCCACTCCAGGGGAAGGTTACTGCAAAATCCCCATTTCCTCCTGATCAGTTGGGATTCAGGAAGCAGAGAATAGATGGGGATGGGGCCAGTTAGAGGTAGTATTTACCGGTTCTCCGAACTACTCAAAATTTCTGCTACTGGTTCTCCAGAACTGGTCAGAACCTGCTGAATACCACCTCTGCTACAAGAGATCTAAATCCAGCCACCTTGAATTCCATTGACTCTTATTGCCAATTTGCTTTGAATATTAGAAGTTCAGATTTTTGTAGAGATCTTAAGCTTACAATAAATCTTTATAATCATTTGAACTGCCTGGATTTTCTGATTTCTATGCACTTGACATTAATCTAAACTACTTGTCTTCACCAAAATTTTCATGGACTCTGGAATACCCAAAGCATGGATTCTAACCGCAGAACTGCAGCAATAGGGAATGATGCAGACATAGATGCTATCAGCAGATGCCAAGACAGCATAGAAGACAAAATGGGGAATTTTGCAGCCAGTCTTCAACAACTGATGCAGCAAATACAGATCCTGACTCAATAAGGAATTCCACTGCACCACAATCATCTGTTCCACCTGCTCAGGCACAACTGCCAGTTCCTGGTGTCTTCATCCCTACGACTCCCATCTGCATACGAGAGACATTCACAGCATAATCTGATAAAATGAGACCATTCCTAGCCCAGTGCAAAGTATTCATTGGCCCCCGACAAGGAGAGTTTCCAACAAAAGGCATTCAGATGGGCCCTTGGAAAGTCAAGCTGTCCTAGACTGGCAAGCCCCTCACATAGCCAACAATGTTCAATGTTTTCTGGGCTTTGCTAACTTCTACAGGAAATTTATACTAGGCTTTGCTCATAAAGCCAAACCACTGACCCAATTTACTTAAGAAAGATGTTACATTCATCTGGATTTCTACACACCAATACTACACACCAATGAATTAAAACTTTTCACCCACCAGCCACTCCTTCTTCACCAAGCCTGAGTAGGAATCAAATGCATCATCAGTCATAAATCCCTTTGTGCCCACAAGAGATCTAAGTCCAGTTACCTTGAACTCCATTGATTCTTATCTACTGCGAATTTGCTTTGTATTAGTATTTCAGATTTTTGTAGAGAGCTTAAGCTTGCAATAAATCTTTATACTCATTTAAACTGCCTGGATTTTCTTATTTCCCTAAGAAATAAGAAGCATGTATATAATTAACTGGGGAAACTGAGGAGACTCATCAGACAATACTTAGATAAGTCCATTCTGCTGTCCTTAAAGAGGGGAATAGTAATGTAATTGTTCCAGTCTTTAGATACATATTATGTAAACATTGAAGAGGTTGAATATGTGCCAATTTCTTATGACTTTTACCATTTAGTAGTCTTGTTAAAAGTTGAGTTCTGGCCAGACAGTGACCACACCCTTTTATTGCTTCCTCTGGACCTTAACCCTTATTCAATTTCATAGGAGAGTTACACCTGACTTAGGAACAATACTTAGATATTTCAAAGCTCAGATATCCTACAACACAAGTGATACAATTACGTTTTGGTTCAGTTGCGGACTATTTATGACCACACTTGAAAAAAATTTTTTTAAACAAGGCAGTTGTTAAGTGTATTTTGCTCCATTTTATGACCTTTTTTGCCACAGTTGTTAAGTGAATTGCTGAAGTTGTTAAGTAATCGTATGGTTGTTAAGTGAATCTGGCTTCCCCTCATTAACTTCGCTTGTCGGAAGCTGGATGGGAAGATTATAAAAGGTGATCACATGACTTCAGGAGAGTGCAACATCACACATAATGCCAGTTGCCAAGCATTCAAATTTGATCACATGAACATGGGATGCTGCTGACATGTAGTCAACTATATGGACTTCCCCTACAGTCTTTCGTCTCAATTTACTTCCAAATACTATTCTCCCTTAACTACTAGTCAACCATCTGAAGACTTGAATTGCGCTGAATTGTTAAAAAAAATAACATTGACTAATGAGCTCCCCTTCTGAGTTTAGATAGAATGCTAACATTCAAGCAGGATTTGTATATTTATTTACAAAATATCATACTTTAAATATGAGTTTTTGGAGACAAAGGGGAACTTTAAAAATAATTAAAATAATCTAAAAAGAAATGGGTAATTATTTAAATCATAATATTAAAATATTTAAGTAGCAGTTAGTGGAGTGGAGAAGAGAAGAGAAGAGAAGAGAAGAGAAGAGAAGAGAAGAGAAGAGAAGAGAAGAGAAGAGAAGAGAAGAG
>WNWU01000042.1:339716-354762 GCA_012654045.1 Ptyas mucosa | reverse complement strand
CCCCCCCATAAGTGATGGCGAGCCTGTTCACGGCTCGACACTGGAAATGGTGCAAAAAGATCAGCCACAATGCCACCTGTAGCTCCTTGAGCCTCCATTGCTTCCTTTTGTGACTGTTTTATTTGTTCTTCTGTCTCCAACTCAAACTGTCTCTGTTATTCAGCCTCCTTATTTATTGGAGAAGATGTTCATGGAGTTATTGAGCCCGCTTTCAAAATATTGTAATAGAAATCTTCCTCTTTTGCTATGGTATTTAAGCGATATCTCACTCCTTGCATCCTCAATATTATGCCAACTGGTGCATCCCATCTAAACTGTATTTGTCTGTTCTTCAGTTCAGCCACCAAGAATCCAAAATCCTTTCTATCCTTTAACATTTTAGGAGGCAATTCTTTAAAAATTCCAATTTCAAATCCATCAATTTGAACAGTAGAGGTAAATGACCTTTGCAAGATATCATTTCTTATTCTTCTGTCTGTGAAATATATCACCACATCTCTAGGCAATTGTCTATAAACTGCCACCCGAGAATTAACTCTGTAAACCTTGTCAATTAAAAAAAAATCTTATCAGGGTCATCAGCCTTTAATAACACTGCCAAAGCATCAGCACAAACTTTCCTTAAATCTTCTCTACTGTTCTCTTTTATACCTCTAAGCCTAATGGCAAATTCCATTTACCTAAATTGCATCATTGTTATCTCATTTTCAAGTCTTTGATTTCTTCCATCCACTTCACTAATTTTAGAATCCGTATCCTTCAGCTTAGTATCCACTTCCAATGCAAGCTTTTCCACCTTTTTATCAATCTCCAGAACTACATCAGACAGGCCTTTCACCACTGTTTGGATGTCCTTATTAACTAAATCAAACTTTTCTTGAACAAGCCCTTTAACCTCCTTAATTTCTTTGGTAATAAATTCTTTTAAATCCTGGAAGCCATCCCCCTTTGTCTGGCTTTGTGACTGTACCAGCTTATGAGTGAGGGAGCCCCCCCTGCTAGCTTAGCCTCTGCTTTTGTTTGCTTTGATGACATTTTGCCATGTATACGATTTCTGTTCCCAATACAAGATCCAAATCTTCCCAGTAATTTCTCCAGATTAAATCAGTTCAGTAAGAATCTCTATAGTTAATTTTTTTTGTTTTTTATTTTTTCCCCTTCAAGCCGAATCTGTAACTTTGTAATGTGTTGCAATAATCAGACCAGTCCACTTTCGCTTTCAGCTGCTCTTTCTGCTGCAAGCAATCACCGTTTTTTTTCCTTTTCCCCCCTCTCAAAGTTTCTCAGGTTTCAGAATTATAGTTCTTTAAGTTAATCCACAGGGCTAAAAATACTTGTGTTTTAATTTAGAGTCCTGATTCCACCCTGTGTTGTGTTTGATTATTTAGTTGGTCGCACTGTCTGGCTCTGCTCGAAGCAGAGTTTCCCCGTCATCTGGAGCTTCAGCAACTTAAAAAGGGAGTCCCACCCTGTTAACTCCCCAGAGCACCTGGAGGTCTCACAGGGGACTCTACCTAAAGTCGCCAGCTCTCCTCACCAAATCCTGAAAGATTGGGAGTTTTCCGAGCCGTTTCTCTTCTCCGAAACGGCTCTTTTACAAGCTACAGGGCTGGCGGTCTTGAAAGGACCGTCAGCGACGAACGCGGCTCAACCGGAAGTCCCACATTGGATTTATTCTTCATGGAATTCCTGTTCAACTATTTTCTCTACTAGTTGTAATTCACTCATATTGTTCTTGTGAATTATGTCTGAGATGAGAATACAGAAACAATAAAAGGCTTAGTTTATTTACACCACAGGTGTTTCAAAGAATGAACGGAAAATCCTCCTATGAAGTGAGTTGACTCTAATTAGATTGCCTTGAGATTGTCTTTCAAAATGTGACTAGCTAAATCAAAAGCCACTGTTTGGTTCTTTGGTTATTTTTTCTAATTTTCCCTTGAAAAGGCTCTGTTCTTTAGATCAATCTGTACAAGAAATTCTATGCTTGGATTGCTTAGTCCTCTTTACATTACAGTCTTAATATCCATGTTTCCTCTAACAAACTCTGCTATCATCTGGATTTTTGTACCATAGATAGATAAGTTTAAAGAAACTATTAGAAGCATCTTGTCTTGACTTATCTTACTTACTTTGGCAGTCATATTTCACTAAGTTAGTGGCATTGGGAAGAGTGATGGATGATAGCTATCCTTTTAATTTCCCCAATACCTCAGAGAGATGCTATATTGGAAATATTTGGAGAAATTAATAGCAACTCAATACGCATGCTAGGCTAGAAGATAATTAAAGGAAGCATGATTGGCATCAAAAATGGTGTTAATGCATCAACAACAATTAAGAAGGTTTGCCCATGGAAGGGTCCTGCAAAATCAATATGGATCTTCCCCCATGGTGCTTTTGGTTTCTCCCACTCTCGGATGGGTACTACCAGGGGATCTGGGCGGGATTCCTGGCAGGGCCTGCATTTTCCAACCCACTTTGTGACATCGCTATCCAAGTTAGGCCACCAGACATAACTTCTAGCTAGCCCCTTCATTCGAACGATACCAGGATGCCCTTCATGCAGTAACTCCAAGACTCGCATTCGCAACCGTGAGGGAATAACCACCCTATCGCCCCACAATAGACACCCCCCTTGCATTGACAAATCATTTTTCTTATTAAAGAATGATATAAATTCCTCACTGTCCACCTTGGTCGGCCATCCCCTCATGACCCAGCCCATCACAGTGCGAATGACGGTGTCCTTAGTAGAGGCCCATGCCACCTCGCAAGAGGAGATTGGCCCCAAAGTCAATACATCGAGCAAAAGAACAGGAGCCTCAGGTGTAGGGTCTTCCAGTAAGTTGGGAAGAGGGCAGCGGCTGAGGGCATCAGCATGGCCCAGAGTTCGTCCGGGTCTGTGGATCAGTTGGTACGAGTAGGCAGACAGGAAAATTGCCCACCTGGTCATTCGAGGAGACAGGGCAATAGGAGTAGGCCTGTCCCCCACCAAGAGTCCCAACAAAGGCCTGTGGTCAGTAATCAGTTCAAGTGTCTGGGCAAAAAGATAGTCATGGAACTTTTTTACTCCCGCAACAGCGGCTAAAGCCTCCCTGTCCAACTTACTATAATTGCGCTCTGCTCTGGACAGGGTTCGAGAGTAGTACGCTATAGGCGCCTCTAAACCATTCGGCAGTCTATGGCTCAGGATAGCGCCAGCTCCAAACGGGGATGCGTCGCAAACGAGTACTAATGGCAGTTCAGTGTTGTATTGTATAAGGAAACTGTCCTCTGACAAGAGTTTCTTTACAGCATTAAATGCAGTTGATTCAACCTTGCCCCACACCCAAGGACATTTTTTCCAAGTAATTTGTGCAAGGGTTCAGCTACGGTAGGCTTATCCTTAAGAAACATTGAGTAAAAGTTCAATAGCCCCAGAAAAGCTTGAAGCTCTGTTTTTGACTTAGGTGTGGGAGCGTTTCTTATGGCTCTCACTTTGCTTTTGGTGGGGTGGATGCCCGTTCCATCGACCCTATACCCCAGGAAGTCTACAGAGGGGACAGCAATCATGCATTTCTTCTTTTTAAGTCTAAGTCCCGCTTCCCTAAATTTTGTGAGAACTTGCCTGACTCTGTCACCCAGTTGAGATTCGTTTATTGTGTTGATTAGGACGTCATCAAAATACGGCACCACCCCCGGAAGCCCCTGTAACAGGTGCTCCATGGTGCTTTGGAATAACCCCAGGGCAATGCTAACCCCAAATTGAAGCCTGGTGCATTTAAAAGCACCCCTGTGGATCACGATCGTTTGCGCTTCAGCGGTGGCATCATCGACTGGCAATTGCTGATATGTCTGTGCCAAGTCTAATTTAGCAAAGATTTTGCCGGGCCCCAGGGAGTGTAGTAGATGATGCACTATTGGCATGGGATAGGCACTCTGCTGCAATGCCTTGTTTATCGTGCACTTGTAGTAGCGCAAATTCTTAAAGACCCATCCGCCTTTACTGGGGTAACTATTGGGGTCTCCCATTTGGCGTGCTCAACAGGAACCAACACCCCCTGCTTAATTAATTTGTCCAATTCCGCATCAATTTTTGGTTTTAAGGCAAGTGGCACCTGTCTTGCCTTTAACCTGATCTGAGTCACATTGGGGTCTAAATTAAACAAAATGGGGATCCCCACGTACTTGCCTAGCTCCTCTCCGAAAACGTCCTGGAACTCGTGCAGGAGACTTTCTTTCAGGGATGGCTTGTTCAGACTGTGGACATCTGTGAAACCCATGCCTAGGGCTTGGAACCACACTAGGCCCAGAAGACTCAGTAGCAGCTGGCTCACAATTGTTAGGGGTAGTTCTTTCTGGATGTCACCGTTGGTGACTCGGAATGTGCTGACGCCTTCCACTGGAACCCTGTTCTTCTGGTAGTCGAGTAGACGAACTCTTTGCCGTGTCAGTTGAGCTTTCTTGAAGCTGGGAATGATGGTCTTCAGGGTCGCCCAGGACATAATTGACAGGGCAGACCCAGTGTTGATTTCCATCTCGCAAGGCCTCCCTTCAATCTCTACCTTCGTGTAGACCTTCTCTTCCACCAATGTGCTGGCATGGTCAATGTTTGTGCTGAAAGCTTCCCGCTTTTGATTTTCGCGCCGGTTTTTTGCGCCGCCATCTTTTATTGGTTGCTTCGAACAAGCCAGTTCTGGTTGGCTGTTGTGGTCACGTGATTGGTAGCTTCTTGGAATTATAGCTCTACAGACTCTCGCCAAGTGACCCTTCTTTTCACAATGCCTGCAAACAGCATCTCGGTACTTGCAAAACTGTCTCTCGTGAGTTCCACCACAGCTAGAGCAATTTCCTCGGCGGCTATTTGGTTCTTTTTTCCTTTTTTCCGTGTGGAAAACGTCCTCGTCCGATTCTTCCTCAGTGCTGGTTCTCGCTTCCTCCCGGTGTACCGGCGTGGATTTGGGGGCGTCTTTGGTTGCCACTGGGCGTTGCATCTTCTCGGCAGCCTTCGTGGAAGCTTCATGTGCTCTGGCTTCGTCTAGAGCACCCGCTAGAGTTAGATCTGGCTTTGCGAGTAGCCTTCTCTACAGTCTCGTATCTCTTACGCCACATATCAATTGTTCGAGCAGCGCGTTGTCCAAATCTCGATGGTCGCAATGCGTGGCAGCTTTGCGGAGGCTTGCCATGTATGCGCTGATTCGTTCACCTTCTTTTTGTACATGTTGCTGAAATGCGTAGCGCTGTACAAACTTAGATGGAACAGGAGCGTAGTGGCTCTTGAGGGTGGCTTGGAGCACATCCCAGGGAACAGTCTGGACTGGGGTTGGCTCGCAGAGGGATTCAGCCATCTCGAATACGTCTGGCCCGCAGTGGCTTAAGAAGAGGGCTCTCTTCCGATTAGCTGAGAGACCTCGCATCTCGCTGGCTTCGAGGGAACACTCAAACCTGGTCATATACGATCCCCATTTTTCTCAGGTTGGATTGAAGGGCTTGGGCAGTACGTAGGCAGATATCGCAATATGTCTTCCGTTGCCCGCTTCGTCACCCTGGCTGAACTCAGAGCTCTTTTTTGATTTGCTTCTTGTAACCTCAATCCCACCTTCGTCGCCAATGTTATAGTGCGGGAATAACGAGAGGCACAAGCAAGCTAGTGACAACAGCTCTTTAATACAGGGTGAGACTTTAGCAAAGCAATACAGGCAGCAGCCCTCCTTATATACACTTCCAGCAGTAACTGTCAACCAATCACAAAACACTGCTTCATTTGAAACTCCCACTCAAATTAGATACATACATAACAAATGGTCTCTGGATTTTGAGACCAACTGGATCCTCAAGCTGGATCTTGAAGAAACCTTTCGTTGGGATTGAAGATGTTTTTCGCAGTTGTGTGGGTTAACTTCAGCTACTACTCTGTAGACAAATACTATAAAGAAAATAATCAGTGTTTCCTTGGAGATGTAGGTTATTGTCCTTAGCAGAGAAGCCTGCCTTAATTTGCCTTCCATCTCCTTGAATTAGTCCTACTTCCTCAAGTACTTTGGTACCTTGCTAGTTTACTCCATTCAACTCTTGTGGTTTGCTATTCTCTGAGAACATATCCTTTTTCTACTTTACACAAAACTAATGATATATGACAAAATAAATTTAGATTAAGGCATTGATGAAATCTCTGGTTCTTATGCTCTTCCCTAAGCCATATGGAGGAAGGATGGCCAATGGTGCCCACTTTGAAGGTGCCTACTTTCTAATACAGAGAATATGTCTAGAGTAGCCAATGGTGGCTTTAGAAGTGGGTCCCAACTGAGATGTAATAGTAGATTTAAAAAACCCTGAAAAAATGAAGTCATCACAAATATATACTATACAGAATATAACTTGTTTGTGTTCATGTATGAATTATGATAATTGTACTTTCATAGCTGCACTGTGGTTTGAAACATCTTGAAATAAAAGCAGATATATCTTTCTTGGGGGGCATCCAATGACTCAGCACCCAAAAACTCCAAGGTAGCCTAGTGTTATTCTGAGTTAGGGTTGTGGATGAAAATGATGGCAGTGTGGATGTATCCTAAGTACTGAATTTACAAAAATCCCAATAATAAAAAATGCTTTTTAGAATATATCCAGTTAACAGACAAAATATGATAGTCTGACTTTAGGGGAGCTTCAGGTTATTGAATCTATTTTGAATCGCTATTTGATTCAAAGTGACCTTAATCAGAGATTCATGGAATAGTTCACTTCAGTGGTAATGAAAATGAAATTTCTGCTTAACAGAGCTGGCAGCTGTCAATTCTTTTTGTACTTTAACAAATCTGTTGATGTATATGTGACCCTCAGTTTAAAGGGGGGAAAAACTCAGAAACATGCTGGCAGTTCCCGCGGCATAAGTTGCTCCACTCAGACACTGTTATCAATATTCATACAGTAAGCAAACTGCTTCCCTAGACCCAAAGGCCCATTCTCCATTGGCTTGAGTACAATATTAAGGATGTCTCCTATGGAAATGTTCCATAAAGCACATTTTTGTATCACTCCATAGATTTAAGGGTCAATCTTGGATAGTATGAACTGCCAGAATCAGAATCTGGCATCTTGCAACTCTAGCAGGGTCAGATGAAGATGGCAGAAAGCTGATAAGGAGCAGGAAAAGAAAGGGGAAAGGGCAACTATACAAGAAGAAAAAGGTGAAATTGAAAATTGTTAGGTATTGCTACCATTTGTTTCTAGACAGTAGAAAATAATACAACAAAAGCCAAGAAAGCAGACTTTAAAAAACTTTGGAGGGAAATGAAAATATCTACTAGCTCCATTTAATCAACAGAAAACCAGCCATGTGGAAGCAAGTGACATTTTCCTACTGTTTCTGAGAAGATACAATCAGAAAATGCACAAATAGTACTCAAAAACATAAGTTTATGGTCTGAAAATCTGACAACACCATCATGTAAAACTGAGGTTATTTCTGCAAACGATTGGAGAAACAAAGCACTTATAAACATTTTCTGAGTTTATAAATATGTTTTAAAGATTTATGCAATTCATGCAGATTAAACTCATTATTGTAGCCATATTGCTTGAGGTGACTATGAATAAAAATGTAGTTTATTGTACTTGTTTTGCCAAGGAAGCTCATAATAAATAAATAAAGTTTAATTTAACAAATAAATAATAAATAAAGTTATTTAGCCACCCAGTTCACACATAGGTGATTCCAGGCGGCTTACAAAATTTGAAAAAAATTGAAAAATCCATCATACATTATAAACCTCCTCCCACCCTGCCTCCCATGACAGCAAAAGTGCAGCAAACCAGTCATTTCATTGGCACCATCTTCATTTATGGTGCCCAAACCTGCTGACAAAATCATGTTTTTATAATATATACAATTTGTTTATATGGCATTTTCATTCTGTGAAATCAACATATTCTAACAGGAACTCTAAACCTGTACCTAACCATAATTCTCTATGAATGTTTGAGGGGCTGCCACAAAGAAGAAAGGGGTCAACCTATTTTCCAAAGCACCAGAAAGCAAGACAAAAAGCAATGGTTGGAAACTAACCAAGGACAGACACAACCTAGCACTAAGGAGAACTTTCTGACAGTGAGAATAATTAACCAGTAGAAAGGGTTGCCTTCAGAAGTTGTGGGTTTTCAACCACTGGAGGATTGGACAGCCATTTCTCAGAAATGCTATAGGGCAGGAGGTTGGACAATAAGATCTCCAAGGTCCCTTCCAACTCTGATATTCTATTAATCTGAATCAGAGATAATTTCTGAAAGCCGAAATTATATTCATGTAGGTCCCTGTGAAATATAGAATTTTAAAAATAACTGTTCTGTATGTCACATTGAATTTACTATTCAACATTGTTTAGTGAACAATGAATGAAATGAAATATGAATTTCATGACGGTTTTGAAACATAAATTTCATGACAGTTTTGAAACATGACAGTTAATGCTTTGTTTGAACTGAGAAAAACAATGTGTGTTTAAAACTTCTAGCAATTATAGACATCAGGGTCAGCCCAAGAACAATGCAGCTAAACTTTAGTTCCTTATTTGCTTACATTATATAGGAAGAATTTCATCAGACTAAACTTGTACTACCCTAACAGACATACCAGGAAGATTCTGGAAAGTGGCTATCCTAAATCTCCTCTACCTTCTACAATTCAATCCAAGCTATGTATTCTCTTGTCTAGTCTTCTTGCCTTGGAATGTGCTGTCTTCTTTCTGGTAAACTGTCACTATACTGTTGTACCTCATGCCGACTCCCCCTTCACAGACATAACCCATCATTACAGTAGGCAAAAGAGAACAAAAATATCTAAGGCGAATAGTTGATTAATATTTGTTCCTAGTAATATCTGAGTAGAAAAATTAAGTAATCCAAATTTTAAATCTGTAAATCATATAAATCAGGATCACTACTATAACATATTAAAAATACATTTGCTATAAGTTAAATATCTTTACCATGCTATCTTGGACTCTCAGTTTTTGTTTGTAATTTGTTACTTTTTAAGTATATATTACTTTGTAAAATTGTGGCTATGCCCCTGTGTGCTGTTTCAGAGTTGCCACAATCAAGGAGGGGGAAGGGAGTCACATGGGATGCAGTCAGTGGTGGGATTCAACTGGTTCACACCTATTCACTAGAACCTGTTGTTAACTTTCTAAGCAGTTTGGAGAACTGGTTGTTGAAAGAAATCTTGTTTTGTTTTTTTCCACTTTACAGGGCTAATCCTATATGGAAGGCAGGAAGGAAACATTCTGGTGTTGTTTCTAGCCTAATCCTTATCTTTATTGTTTACAGAAACTACCTCCCTTATTACATTGTAACAGCTAAAGATTTTTGGCAGTATGCCCAGACTTTCTGTCACCTGAGGTTCTCCGGAGTTTTTTTCCCCCTTTACTGGGGCTTGACTTTCTTTAACGGGAAGAGTTGTTTTAAGCTTTTTACGCTGCTGTTGGGAGGAAATACTCTCCTGTTGGAGTTCTTCCAGCCGGGATGCAACGATTAGCACTTTGAAGAAATAATTGAATAACAAAGTAGAGCTGCTGGAAAGAAGCTTTTAATGACAAGGAACAAATATGAGTGACATTCAGCAAGGCTTCTTGGCTAGCTAGAAAGATGGACATTCAAATGTGAGTAGACTCAGTTTTGGTCTAAAACTGGTTTTTTGAGAAGTTTAATTCTGTGCTTTGTGATGTTTAATCCTGTGTTTATTGATGGGATATTCAGCTTTGTTTGGAAGGAGAAAGGTTAATCTCTGTTCCTGAAAAGAAGCAGTTTTCAGAAATCTGGCTAGTTCCTGTGTCTATTTGTTCCGGTAATTGGTTTAACAAGCAACAGCTACTGTGTTTGCTCTTTTGCTACATTGTAGTGCTAATTGCTTTCTTTGTAGTTAGGCTTATCTCAAGTGTTTACACTTGAATTTGCCTTGGGTGTGAGCTCTGGCAATGAGCCAGACAAGGCTTGTGTTTTAGTTTTAAAAAGATTTAAACTGTTGTGATTTAATTATTTGTATTGTGTTTGAATTTTTTCTTGCCTCATGGTTTCTTTTTCTATCTGGGAAGGGGGTCTTCCTTCACTGCTTTAGTGGTTCCTGGCACTGTCCTTTTGGGTGCACTTCCAAGAGGCAGGATGCAAGCTTGACACTGATTTTTTACTGCCTTTCTGGGAGGCACGTGATCTTTCCTAAATCTGAATGATTTCCTTAGGATATCTTGTGAAGTGAGTGAGATGAGTCGTGCTTGACAAACTTGGGAGGGCAGAGACTTAAACCTGGGTTCCTATATAACTTGTTAATTTGTCTCTTTAGCTTGGCATTTTGTAGCCCAAATATGCCCATCCACTTTCTGTAGAGCTTAAATGATCTCTCTGCTAAAGGGTTTCACTTTATGAACAAGAGTTGGCTGTTGATAGTTATCATTGCATTTTAACTATTTTAATTCCTCAAGATGCTTCGGCACCCTGCCTGATTTGTAACTCTGGGTTACAGGTATTTTTAATCTATTGGTATTTAGGGCAGCTTTTTGCAAGCAAAGAAGCTTTTTGTATTTTTGTACAGGTAATCCTTGACTCACAACAGTTCACTTAGTGACCATTCAAAGTTACCATGGCACTGAAAAATTGTCTTACGACCATTTTTCACACTTATGACTGTTGCAGCATCCTCATGGTCACGAGAGGCCAGGTGAGGAGAAGCGCCCCTTGATGTGAGTGATGTCAAATTGGCCACACCTACCCAGTCACATGACACCTAGCCACACCTACCCAGCTGGTCATTAGGGAAGAGAACTGGTTGTTAAATTATTTGAATCCCACCACTGGGTGCACTGCTGGGTTTTGGGTGCTGGGTGTTGCAATGTGTTATGTCCTTATAAGGACATTCGGCCGGGGATTGGTTAATCCTCCGGGCGGGAAATTTAAACCGCTGTCATTGGACGGCTGGTCTGCTGGAGCGCTATAAAAAGGGCTCCGGCAGCACAGCCATCCGTCTGTTCTGACTTAGTTGAGAGCTGAATAAAACTTGTTGAACAGACCCCGCTGGTCTTGTCTTCTTTCCTGCGCCTGATCTAACACTGGCGACGAAGGAATCGAAAAGAACCGCCACGCGGAGCTAAGTCACTCATCGAGAATTCCTCACTGAGCTGAAGTCACTGAAGATGGAGGCGTCACAAGCCGCGATGGCTCCGATCTCCAAATTCGACCCCAGAGTGGAGAAATGGACCTCCTATCTGGTTCGTTTCCACCAGTTTCTGTGGGGAAACAACTATCAAGACCTCTCCGATGAACGGAAACGAGCCCTGTTCCTGGCGCATTGCGGCTCCGAGGTGTTGGAGATGGCCATCGACCTCGTGTCCCCAAGGAACATCGAAGAGATGTCTTGGGCCGATTTGCAAGACATGCTCAAGGAGCACTACGCTCCCACTGGGACTCCCATTGCCAACAGATTCACCTTTCAACAGAGGAATCAGTTGGAAGGGGAGCCCATCAAGGACTTTGTGGCAGCTCTGCGGCAACTCGCATCAAATTGCGAGTTTGACAACGTTGAGAACGCCATCAGAGACCGTATTGTCTTCGGCATGAGGGACATTGGACTGCAACGAAAGTTCCTCAGCCGAAAGAAAATCTTGTTAAAAGACGTTGTTGAGGAGGCGATCGCAGCCGAGATCTCAGAAAAGGCAGCTGCCGCTATGAGTCGGGCTAAAGGGGTGCACAAATTGCAACGCCACCCCAAAAGCTCGTCTGAAGAGTCTTCTGCCAGCTCCTGCTCCGACAACGAAATGGCCGTCCACAAGGTTTCCCGCCAAAACCGTCGCGAGCGCAACCAAGATGGCGCCCGGATCGAGCCCTGCGGTAGCTGCAAAGGAAGCCATGCCAGGGCCAAGTGCCGCTGGAGAGACGCTATCTGCCGACGCTGCAACAAGCGGGGCCACATCGCAGAAGCCTGCAGGGCCGAAGCACCTACCCCGGGCCCGTTTCCCCCCGGCTGGGGCGAGAAACGGCAAGACAACCAGAGACCATCCAAACGGTCCTCTGCCAGGTCTCAGCAACGAGGCAGCGGCTACGCGGCAGCCAGAACTGATCAGCTGTCCTCCGGCATCCACACCATTGATGATGCGGCCGCAAAGTTCCATGCCACCATGATTGTGGAAGGAACACCCTGTTCCATGGAGGTAGATTCGGGCTCGAACTACTCCATCATGGACTGGCACCAGTTAAAGCATCTGAAACCAGACATCTCCAAAAAAGACCTCAAGCCCCTACGGGCCCGTCTTGTCGACTTCGGCGGCAACCCTGTCGAGATCCTGGGGAGGACTTCGCTCCGGGTCACCTACCACGACTTCCAGGGCATCCTGCCCATCACCGTTGTGGGGCACAGCCGCCCGAGCCTGCTGGGGATGGAGTGGTTCGAGCCATTGGGGCTGTCTATCAGCGGGATCCACCAAATTCGTAGGGACGAACTCGACGCCATCATCGAAGAGTTCAAGGAAGTCTTCGATGGTAAGCTGGGGAGATTTGTGGGGAAACCTATTTCCTTCAATTTGGACAAAAATGTCACTCCAATCAGGCTAAAGCCCCGCAGGGTTCCGTTCGCCTTGAGGCCCAAGGTCGATGCCCAGATAGATAAGCTTGTCGCCCAAGGGGTCCTGGAACCGATCGATCATGCTGCATGGGAGACCCCCATTGTGACCCCAATGAAGCATGATGGGTCTGTGCGCATCTGCGCCGACTATAAGTGTTCGATAAATAAGGCCCTCCAGAAGAGCACATATCCGGTTCCAGTGGTGCAACATCTGCTGCATTCACTTGGGAGCGGATCAATATTCGCAAAATTGGACCTGGCCCAAGCTTACCAGCAATTGCCAGTGGATGAAAAAACTGCGGAGGCACAAACCATTGTCACCCATAGAGGGGCCTTTAAATGCACGCGCCTCCAATTTGGGGTCAGCGCAGCCCCAGGAATTTTTCAATCATTTATGGAACGCCTTCTTCAAGGCATTCCAGGGGCGGTCCCTTACTTCGATGATGTCTTGATCTCCGGCCACTCCAAAACCCAACTGCTTGAGCGACTGCGCATGGTTTTACAGCGGTTCAAGGAAAAGGGTTTGAGAGTCAGGAGAGACAAGTGCATCATTGGGGTCCAGGAAGTCGAGTTCCTGGGTTATCTCATTGATAAGAACGGCATTCACCCCACTAAATCTAAGGTTAGGGCTATCCATGAAGCTCCAGCCCCCCAAAACAAGATGGAGCTTCAGGCGTTTCTGGGACTACTGAATTTTTACAGTGTTTTCCTGAAACAGAAAGCCTCCGTGGCTGAACCGCTCCATCGCTTGCTGGGGAAGGCGGCTTCCTGGAGGTGGGGGAAGGAAGAGGAAGCAGCATTCAGAGCTGTCAAAGACCTGCTTTCTTCCGAGAGTGTCCTCATCCAATACCACGAGACACTCCCCCTGCTGTTGACCTGCGACGCATCTCCCTATGGCATCGGAGCAGTCCTCAGCCATCAATTCCCGGACGGGAAAGAAGCGCCCATCGCCTATTTCTCAAAGACGCTGTCCAGCGCCGAGAGAAATTACAGCCAGCTGGACAAAGAGGCCCTGGCCATCGTTGCTGGCATCAAGCGTTTCCATGAATACTTATACAGACGGAGGTTCACGGTCATCACAGACCACAAGCCCCTGCTGGGCCTTTTGTCTGGAAGCAAACCCACACCTAACTACTCATCACCCAGGATGACACGCTGGGCAATTTTTTTGGCCAGGTACTCTTACGAACTTTGCCACAGGCCGGGCAGTAACATCAGCAACGCTGATGCCTTGAGCAGATGCCCGTCAAGAGACTTGGTGAAGGACCCTGCCCCCACCCTGGGACTGCATCACATCGATGGTGACCAGGCTTGCCCAGTCACATCCACAGACGTCGCGGCGCTAACCCAGAAAGACCGGACTTTGAAACAAGTAATGTCTTGGGTGCTGCGCGGCTGGCCTGCGGGACAGTTGACCGACGACTTCAAGCCGTTTGCGAAGAGACAGCAGGAACTGTCATCCATGAAAGGCTGCCTGTTGTGGGGTGACAGGGTCGTGGTTCCCCAGTCCTTGCACCTTAAAACTTTAAAAACCTTGCACAAGGGGCACCCTGGCATCGTACGCATGAAGGGACTGGCACGCAGCTACGTCTGGTGGCCGTCACTGGACAAAGACATTGAGGACTGGGTCTCCAGATGTGATCCATGCCAAGAAGTCCGCCCCGCCCCTCCGCAAGCGCCTATTGCGGAATGGGAAACACCGAGCAACCCGTGGGCGCGAATACACATAGACTTCGCGGGCCCGATGCAAGGAAAGTTCCTTCTGATAGTGGTGGATGCATTTTCCAAATGGCTTGAGGTCATTCCCCTGGCATCCATCACTACTGAAGTCACCATTAGAGCCCTCCGGCGCCTATTTGCTACCCACGGGCTGCCGGACGTCCTTGTCTCCGACAACGGCCCGCAGCTGACCTCGAAACCCATGGAGGAGTTCCTGGCCAGTTTGGGCATTCGCCATGCCCTCTCTGCCCCCTACAGACCGGCTGGCAACGGGCAAGCTGAGAGGATGGTGAGATTCACTAAAGAGGCCCTTGCCAGGATGGGACCGGGCGATTGGCAAGAGAAGATTGACAACTTCCTCTTGATACAGCACATTACGCCGCATGCCACCACAAGAAAGAGCCCGGCTGAATTGCTGATGGGCAGGAAGCTGAGGTCACCCCTGGACCGACTACACCCCCTGTACCACTCCGAGGTTGCCGCAACCGCGAGCCGCCCCCTCCGAGCCTTCTCTGCAGGAGATCCGGTTTTCGCGCTTAACTTCCACGGCCTGCCGAAATGGCTTAAAGGGAAAATCGAGAGCACAACCGGCCCGAAGTCCTACACTGTTGAACTGCAAGACGGAGTGGTCTGTAGACGTCACATCGACCAACTCCGGAAGCGGTGGGAAGGGGATGGCGAAAACCACCCTGACGAGGTAGGACAACAACACCCCTACAAGGCAGGACAAAACCACCC
>WNWU01000042.1:279078-339706 GCA_012654045.1 Ptyas mucosa | reverse complement strand
GGCAGGACAAAACCACCCCGACGAGGTAGGACAACAACACCCCTACATGGCAGGACAAAACCTCCCCGTCGAGGTAGGGCAACACCACCCTGGCAGGGCAGGACAACACCACCCGTTTGAGGTAGCCCTGCAACACCCAGTCGAGGTAGGACCATACCACCCCGACATGACAGGCCAACCGCTACCGTACTGCAAGTGCCGAGTAGACAGGGGACTCCACGGCAACAGAAACTCACGCCTCCCCGGCAAGGCAGCCCAACGCCACCCCGACGGCGATGAACTCCAGGGAACGCCAGTAGACCGGGACATGCCCAACCGAGGGGGCCAACAACAACCCGGTGAGGGAGGCCTACGACACCCCTGCACACAGGAACTTAAACGCCCATTGGAAATCCCCCGTCCAGCTGACTCCCGACCCAAGCAACAACAACAACGACCCGACCAGGTCGACCTGCACCACCCAGACAGGGTCGACCATCACGAGAATCAACGAAATGGACAATTATCAAAAAACAAAATTAAACCAAGGAACTTACCGGCCTACGATCGTCCAATGACTAACCAGCCCCATGATGATCGGCACCCAGGCCAGGGAAGAGACCAACCGGACCAGCAGATAGAATCCAACATCGGGACGGGAGGCGGCACACCGAAGCCGGTACCTGCAACGACCACTTCGCAGCCCAGCAGCAAGGCCGGAGGCGCACGGACAGAACTGGCACCATCAACGACCCAGCAGCAGGCATTCCGGGGGCGAGGGTCGGAGGACACCGGAGCGGCCACCTTCCAGAAGGACGACAGAGCACAGAATGAACTGCGCAGGTCAAGCAGGGCTTCCAGACGTCCCGCCTACCTGCGTGACTACGTTTGTTGATTGGCACAAGCTGAACCATGTTTTATCTAGGGGGGAGGAGTGTTATGTCCTTATAAGGACATCCGGCCGGGGATTGGTTAATCCTCCAGGCGGGAAATTTAAACCGCTGTCATTGGACGGCTGGTCTGCCGGAGCGCTATAAAAAGGGCTCCGGCAGCACAGCCGTCCGTCTGTTCTGACTTAGTTGAGAGCTGAATAAAACTTGTTGAACAGACCCCGCTGGTCTTGTCTTCTTTCCTGCGCCTGATCTAACACAATGGACTCATGGAGGGGGGCATGACAGACTCGCAGAGGGGCCCCTGAAGAGCGAAGCAGCAGCAGCTGGAGTGTGTTTGCCTGTAGCAAGTCTTGCTGAGCCCTCATAATCAGCTGGCAGGTGGAAGCCGGTAATCCTGGTGAGATTCCAAATTTCACTGTGTACCAAATCGAGAGAACAGTAAATGGGAATTGCTCTACCAACAATTCATGTGGCCTCATTTCTTACTGGCTAGGCTCCGAACTGTGAGATCATGCCTATTAGAAGAACAGTAAGTATTGGAGAACATTTCCATATAGCGGACCTTATTATTAAAGGTAAAGGTTATCCCGCACATGCGTGCTAGTCGTTTCTGGTTCTAGGAGCTGTGCTCATTTCCATTTCTAAGCTGAAGAGCCAGAACTGTCCAAAGATGTCTCCATGGTCATGTGGCCAGCATGACTAAATGCTAAAGGTGCATGGAGTGCTGTTACTTAACCACCAAAGTGGTCCCTATTTTTCTACTTGCATTTTTTACTTGCTTTCGAACTGCTAGGTTGGCAGAAGCTGGGACAAGTAATGGGAGCTCACTCCTTACGTCACACTAGGGATTCGAACCGCTGAACTGCCGACCTTCTGATCAACAAGCTCAGCATCTTAGCCACTGAGCCACCGCATCCCTTTTTATAGATGGTGTTTAAGTATAATGCATTTGGATAAAGTACTTTTCTGATATATTTGTATGAAAATACAAAATAGAAATCTAAACCTAAACATGACAATCTAGATGTTACCTAGATCTTACTCTAATACAAGAGGTGCTCATAATCTTTGTGGTTTATGATGTGCCTTTTCTACTGATCAAATAAAAGACATTTGTCAGGAATGATTTTTAATTTTTTAATTTAATTTTGTTGCTTGGTTTCCTGAAACTTCTAGAAGAACTAATCCTGACTGAAGAATTATAGTGGGAGAGATATAGCAACCAAGAATCAATCTTGAATCAGAATAGAGCTGGAAGGGACCTTGAAATCTTCTAGTCCAGCCCCCTGTTCAAGCAGGAGACTATTTCAGACTGGTAGCTGTCCAGTCTTTTCTTAAAAACCTCCAGTGATGAAGTACCTACAAGTTCTGAATGCAAGCTGTTGCATTGGTTAGTTGTCCTCACTGTTAGGAAGTTTCTCCTTAGTTCCAGGTTGTTTTTCTCCTTAATTAGCTTCCATCCATTGTTTCTTGTCTTGCCTTCTGGTGCTTTGGAAAATAAGTTGACCCTCTTCTTTGTGGCAGCCCCTCAGATATTGGAATACTGCTATCATCTCATTCCTAGCCCTTCTTTTCTCAAGACTATTTATGTATGTATATACACACACTCTCTCTTTCTTTCTCTAAATGAACTGTTATAAGTTGAGAACTGTAGAGCACTACTCCTGAAACTTTTATGTGAGAGTGACTTTATAGTGCAAAATACTGCTTTATTTATTTATTTATTTTCAGACTTAACTGAACTCAAGATTTATTTATGTAATAAAACATTATTTAAAGTAATACAGAATGAATATGAATGCCTGCAAATGCAAAAGCAATGGCAAGTAATGAATTGAACTGATTTGATAATAAAAACAGATAAAAATAGAGTTTGCAATTAGTATCCTCACTGATTCTGTAGAAAGGCCATATAATATAGCCCGTCTATGGTTTTTCTTTTTATAATTTTATTGCTTTTAACATTTTTTCAAGAGATTTCTGACTATTGCTTTATACAAGAGGAAATGCCTGGCTAGGTGGCTTAGTGGCTAAGATGCTGAGCTTGTCGATCGTCAGCAGTTCGAATCCCTAGTATAGGTCTCCTGCGTGAGCAAGGGGTTGGATTAGATGACCTCTAAGATCCCTTCCAACTCTGTTACTGTTTCTGAATTGGAATTAGCAGATAAATGTGCTAAAAGAAAATCATAGCAATATTATCTGTATTTGTAGATGAGTATAAAATGTTATTACTTTTATTATTAATTCACCATTGTACTTAATAAAAGTGGCACGTTAAGACATGTTTAAACTTTTCTTTAATGATTGGCTAAATTTTTTGATCAATGCCTCTTGTCATTAAGGCCTGTTCTGCTCAAAAAGATTCTACAATCTTTTTTAAAAGTATCAACAGTTCCTTTAACATTTTCTGAATTTTTGGTTTTCAAATACCAAAGATGACAGTCTGAAGGTCTGCCGATTGGCTTGTGGGCCCAGTGGGGGCATAGAGGTGGCTAGTAGATTAGTAGAGGACACCAATTCCATGCTGTGTAAGCATTGGTTCTTTTTATCCACTTTAATATTAATTTTATGTTTAACTTTTATTGCCCAACGTTTTAATGTCTTGATCCTGTAATTGTTATTTATGGTATTGTAACCTAGCTAGAATCACTTGATAGTGAGATGGGTAGCATACAATAATGTTCAAGTTACTTTCAGTAATTTAGATAGTTTGGAAAGCAAATTGCCAAGCTTGGCTTCATATCTGAAGAAAAGGAAAATCCTTTGAATTTTCTGGAAATAAAGAAATGTGATCTCTGACCTTGACTTAGTGATATTTGATTACAAATTATTAAGTCAAAATTATTTGACTAAAGAATGAAATTTGTCTGCAGAATGAAAACTGACTTCATTGCATTTTTCAACTTTTTTCTTGAGACAGATTCCAGAAAATGTTCTGTGATATTTTTGCTCTGCTTCCTGGGAATTATTTTATGAGCAGACTTAGGTCCAACCTTTCTTAGTTACATTGGACTTATTGCAACACAATGTAATATCAATATTACATTATATTGGCATATCAATATTTATCACATTTAAGCTACTCCTTTGTGCTCATGCCACTCTAGTCTTGTGAAAGACTCCTATTTGAACTAGGAACTAAGACATTTTGTCCATGCCTCATAAAGTATTCAGCCTGGGCAACAGATTGTCACATCTTTCCAAAGAATAATACTTTTCCTGCTGTGCCGTTTCATTTTTCTGTCCCAGGAAAGTAATGGCCAAGCACTTTCCTTCCTGTGGTTGACCTTCTGGATATATATTCATACATAGGCATAAACATACATAAACATAAACTTTCAATAACTCAAATAATAACCCAAAGAAAGTTTTTTACCTTAGATGACTGAAGCATCAGTGAAATGTTGCAACTTCCCTGAAATTCTTAAAGCAAATGAAGGATGATGAACTTCATAAATAATTTTTTTTTAAAAAAAGATCCTAATGGGATTTGAATCAACAAGACCTGGGTGTGGTTCAAAATTTTGACTGATTGCATACTTGATACATATTGAAAAGGAAGGTCTAAAGAGTATACTAGATCTTGCACTTAAGATGTTACTTTGTTGGGCAATTAAACATCTGCAAGCCAACAGCCAAGCTCAGAGAGCACCAAGAAATACAAACTAGAACTAGTGTTGGTGCATATTGCTGTTGATGATTATTGAGTATGATTAATATAATGATGTCAAGTATTGTTAAACAATGAAAAATATTTATTTATTTATTTATTTATTTATTTGTCGCATTTCTGTGCCGCCCAACTCCCTAGGGACTCTGGGCGGCTTACAGCAAAAAAACAATGTGTACAATATCCCGTATTTTTTTTTAAAAAAGAACATTAAAAAAACATACACTCCATTCCATGGCCGGGTGTCGCAAGATATTGTTCATCATCCCAAGTATTTACATGAAAAATCAGAATCTAAAATGAACTTTTTTTCATATTAACACCTCTATTTGTGCAGATTTAAAATTGAGAGCCACTCAACTGCCCACCTTCTTCTCTCACTGCATTCCTCCCCCCTCTTGTTTGTTTGTTTGTTTGTTCTGGTAAAGGTGACATTAAACTTCTTTTTCTCTATTTTTATTCAAAGAAAATTGGGTACTTACAGACAGAAGCTATTTCTGCCCAACATATAGATCGATGCATGTTTGTGAAAATCCAAAGAGTATTATTTATATATTATTATAATAGGTGGTTAACAAAATGCTTAGTTCAACATGTGTACATTCATTGCATTTCAATTATCTCTTCATAGGTGCTTATTACTGTCATAACAGCATGCCAAGATAATTGTAGACGACAGCTTTTGGAATGCACATCCTGTTATATCCATGTCATGTAAGCATATATCTAAATCAAATTAAATTCTTTTTTTAATTATAGTCTTGTGGGATAGTGGAATAGAATCACTCTCAAAGTGAGCTAGTTTCCTCAAGCTGTGGAAATACTCTTGAGTCTGCATGGTGTAGAATCCTGTGCTTCTGACTTCGCATTTTGCATCACCATATTTCAGAACCATACTTTCCTCGTTCCTTTTACAAGGTATTGAAAGTGGAAGAGATATGAGATGTACAGTATCAAGAAGAAAAGGACCAAAAGGTGTTTTTTCAAGAGGCAACTGGACTTTCTTGTTTTTCTTTGAAGACGTTTCACTTCTCATCCAAGAAGCTTCTTCAGCTCTGACTGGATGGTGGAGAATGGTAGGATTTTTATTCCTTGCAGACAGCTGGTCATTTGCATTCTTTTAGAAAGTCAATTAGGCTACTTGGAGCTTTATCTGTGTCCTCAGGGTTACCTGAGTAGTGCAAATGGGTATGGATCCTTCTTGGAACTGCTGAATTAAGAAAGACAGAAGCCTTAACATTGAAGTTTACAGAAAACCCACACACACAGATCAATATTTATATTTTGATTCTCACCATCAATTGGAGCACAAAATGGGAGTTATCAGAACTCTACACCACTGAGCTGAAGGCCTGCCTACCAGCAAAGATGTAAAGAAAAAGAACTAAAACACATCAGAATGTCTGGTTATCCCAAGTGGACCTTCATTAAATTCCAAAAAAGACTCAGCAGGAGCTCCTCCGTAACAAATAAAATAGAGAAACAAAGCAATGTTGTCATTCCATAAATTGCAGGGATATCTGAAAATCTCAGGAAGATCTTCAGCCAGCACAAAATACATGCACACTTTAAACCCAAGAATACACTCCAAGGACACCCAGACACAAACTGAGCAATGTGGTATAAGCAATAAAATGCAGTGAAACGTGCAGATCTGTACATTGGGGAAACAAAACAATCACTTCATAAATGCATGGCACAACATAGGAGAACAAACCCATCAGGACTAGATTCAGCACTCCATCTGCATTTAAAAGATGAACACCACTCTTTTGAAGATAGCAAAGTACACATTTTGGACAGAGAGAACCGCTGGTTTTAAAGAGGGGTCAAAGAGGCCATTTATGTCAAAATTTAACAGCCCTCTCTCAACAGAGGGGGTGGGATACACATCATTTATCTCCTGTGTACAACATAGTCCTTTCAGCAATTCCAAGAAGGTTCCAAACCCATTTGCACTACTCAGGTAACCTTGAGAACAGTGATAAACCTCCAAGTGGCCTCAACAACTTTATAAAAGAATGCAAAGGACAAGCTGTCTGCAAGAAATAGAAATCCTTTCATTCCCTATCATCCAGTCAGAGCTGAAGAAACTTCTTGGATGAGAAGCAGTGGTGGGTTGCTCCTGGTTCACACCGGTTCATAAGAATATCAATATTTACAATTTTAAGGTGAAATACATGACAATTGACCATGTAATTTGGAAAAAAAAATGATCTGTAGATGACTGACAACAAATATGTATATGTATATATAGTACGAGTGGTGTAGGTGGAGGGAATGGTTGTATTTTTGTTGATTATGTCTATATGTTACTGTTTGTTTGTTTTTTCTGTTTTGTATGTTTTAACGTTAAATTAAAAAAAAAAAAAGAACCGGTACTAAAAATTTTTAGTAGTTCAGAGAACCAGTTAGAACATTGGCTGGCCATGCCCCCAAACTGGTCCCCAGCCGGGTCGCAGCTCACCCACCTCATCAGAGGCTTTTTAAAAAAACTTTTAAAAACATTTTTTCTACAACCACTTCGGCTGAAAAAATGCTTTTAAAAGTTTTTTAAAAGCCTCTGATGATCGCGCGGCTCAGCTGGGATCGTCAGAGGCTTCTGAAAGCATTTTTTCTGCAACCTCTTCAGCCGAAGAGATTGTAGGGAAAAAAATCCCTTTAAAAGCCTCTGGCAATCCCAACAGATTTGCTTGATCGTCAGAAGCTTCTAAATGCATTTTTTTCTGCAACCTCTTAAGGGTGTAGAAAAAATGCTTTTAAAAGTAAAAAAAAATAAAGTTGGCCAGGCCCACCCAGTCACATTGCCCCCAAACCACGCCTACAAAATAAACCATGCCTACAGAACCTGTAGTAAAAAAATTTAGAACCCACCCCAATGAGAAGTGAAAAATTTTCAAAGAAAAATAAGAGAGCCCATTTGTACCTTGAAAAAGCACCTTTGGGACCATGACCTGGATTTATTTATTTTTTTATTTTATTTCAAATTTTTATACCGCCCTTCTCCCTGGGGACTCAGGGCGGTGCACAGCCAAGTAAAAAACACACAGTACAAACATTAAGAACAATTAGAAAGAATATCTCAATTGGCCCAAGATTTAAAAAAGAAACAACCCAATTTAAAATCGTTTAAAAGGATTCGCTTAGGCCAGCCGGGCTTGTTGGAAAAGGAAAGTTTTAAGGGCACAGCAGAAGGCACGGAGGTCTTGGATTCTCCTTATCTCTGGGGGCAGCTGATTCCAGAGAGTAGGAGCCCCCACAGAGAAGGCCCTCCCCCTGTGGGTCACTAGCCTGCATTGCTTGGCTGATGGCATCCCGAGGAGGCCCTTCTGTGGGAGCGCATGGGTCGATGGGAGGTCGTCGGTGGCAGAAGGCGGTCTCAAAGATAACTAGGTCCTAAGCCATGGAGCGCTTTAAAGGTGGTGACCAACACCTTGAAGCGCACCCAGAAGACCACTGGGAGCCAGTGCAACTCGCGCAGGAGCGGTGTTACATGGGAGCGCCATGTTGCTCCCGTCACTACCCGCGTGGCTGCATTCTGGACCAGTTGGAGCCTCCGGGTGCTCCTCAAGGGGAGCCCCATGTAGAGAGCATTGCAGTAGTCCAGGCGAGAGGTGACGAGGGCATGAGTGACGGTGCACACAGAATCCTGATCAAGAAAGGGGTGCAACTGGCGAATCAGGCAAACCTGACAAAAGGTCCCCCTGGCTACAGCCGTCAGATGTTCCTCCAAGGACAGCTGCATATCCAGGAGGACACCCAGATTGTGCGCCCTCTCCACAGGGGCCAAAGACTCACCCCCGATAGTCAGCGATGGAGTCAGCTGACTCTATCGGGATGCCAGGAACCACAGCCACTCAGTCTTGGAAGGGTTGAGCTTGAGCTTGTTCCTCCCCATCCAGATCCATACAGCCTCCAGGCACTGGGACATCACTTCAAGGGCATCATTGGGATGGTCTGGGGTGGAAATGTACAGCTGGGTGTCATCAGCATACTGGTGGTATCTCACCCCAAAACCACGGATGATCTCACCCGTGGATGACTGAGAATCTCCATAGACAAGAAGAAAAGGACTGCAAACTGAGTCTCCTTCTCTCACATGTAAAAACATAATATTTACCTTAATGTGTTTAAAAAGAATGATGATGTTTGCCTTATTATAAGCTTAGTCATCTCTCTCTATTTAAGATGCAATATAAAATATATACGTGCTTAAGGGTGCCGTGTTGAAGGAACACTATTTGTATCAACATGTCTCTGATTTCAGATACAATCTATAACACATTGCATAACATTCCAAAATTTTGCCCAGTCTTAGCTCATCTAGCTTCAATATTGGGCTGATGTGACTAATTTTGAATATCATTATTTTAATGATATTCCTTTAGTTCAGTATAAACATGTGCAACTTAAGCATAAAATTTAGTGCAACAAAATAATTTTGTACATACTGTAATATCTGCTAAAATATATTGAAAAGTCTGTAAATACTAATTTAGAAAACAATAGAAAACTGGAGATATTTTCTCTTTAATTCAAAATAAAGATAAAAAAGATCTATGAATCTCAAATTTTCCATATGTTAGACTAGCTGAAAATAAATTTTGGCATTCTATTCATATTTAGTTAATTATCAATCTTTATTGGTTCATAATAGGCTAAATACAGATATTATTAATAATTTTCTAATCTTATTACAATATGAAAACATAACTTATTCAAATGGATTCTGTAAACTACATATTTTTCTCACCTCTGAAATATATAGTTCTATAATTTATTTATGTGTATGTGTATATTTTGATTGAGAAAAATATGTGTATTACCTTATGTGAACTGCATATTGACTATAAAAACACATATGATAGAACTATACATGACTAAAATATACAGTATATTGGATTTTTATTCAATGTATATGCATATAGATTATTTTCATTATTATATTTGTGGTCACTTACAGACAATTATTTACATAAGAAAAGGAGTGATTTTCATTAAAATACTATCCTTAGAATGCTATGTGGTATAATTAAAAAATTGCTTAAAAAATAAATTCGTTTAAAGACAAAATCTTAAAAATTGTAATTTTTTAGGGAAAAAAATCTTCAAAAGATTTCAAAGACTAATATTGTTATGGAATGATAGGACTGAATAACATTCCTGGGTCAGCCAGATGCAGTTTTATTGCGCAGGTACAGAACCAGATTTGTATCTAGGATTCTGAACCAAGAAGAGTTCTGATACAACTGCTTTTATACATTTCCAAGACAAAGGATTTTGTGAGCACAGCAGTTTTCCATATATATATATATATATAACCAAGGATGTCCTTGACAACTAGGCCCCTCAGAAGATATATATATATATTACCCAGGATGTAATTTAGCTGACTTAGTGTAATCTCCAAACAAGCACTTTTCTTCCAAACAAGCACATTTCTTTCTTATAATAATGTGGAAGAGAGGGCCCTTCAGTGTTCATATAGCTGACCCTGTACTATTCCTACATCATTCACATTCATATGATAATGGATCACCTATAATTATAAGATTTATATCTTTATTTGCCAAAACAGATTAACAGATCAACAGTGGAAGGGACCTTGTAGGTCATCTAGTCCAACCCCCCGCCCAAGCAGGGCACCCTATACCATTTCTGACAAATGGCAGTCCAATATCTTCTTGAAAGTCTCAAGTGATGAATCTCCCACAAAACTTCCGAAGGCAAGCTGTTCCAGTGGTGGATTGTTCTCACTGTCAAAAAATTTCTCCTTATTTCCAGGTTAAATCTCTTCTTGTTCAGTTTCCATCCATTATTCTTTGTCTGGCCCTCAGGTGTTTTAGAAAATAGCTTCCTCTCTGTGGCAGCCACTCAAATATTGGAAGAGTGCTATCATGTCTCCCCTGGTCCTTCTCTTTACTAGACTCTCCATGCCCAGTCCCTGTAACTGTTCTTCATATGTTTTAATCTCCAGTCTCCTAATCATCCTGGTTGCTCTTTTTTGTACTCTTTCTAGAATCTCAACTTCTTTTTTTATAGTGTGTTGACCAAAACTGGATGCATACTCTAGGTGTGGTCTTACTAAGGCTTTATAGAGTGGTATTAGTATCTCACTTGATCTTGATTGTATCCCTCTATTAATGCAATTTAGGATTGCAACCAGTTTAGTCTAGTGATTAAGGCACCAGACTAGAAACCAGGAGATTGTCAGCTTTAAGCATGAAAAGCTGGCAGGTGACTTTGGGTCAGTCACTCTCTCTCAGTCCACCACAACATTAAGCTTTGGTGGCAAGCCATTGGGTAAATTCTGTTGCAACCAATGTAGCAACACTTGGTTGATCCAAAAGAGTATCTGATCATATTCTTGTGGGGGGAAAAGCTTTATGTGACAATTTTATGAGTCCAATACTCATGAATATGTTTCCCAATGCATTATTGGTATAGAGAATAACAGAATAACAGGGTTGAAAGGGAATTTGGAGGTCTTCTAGTCCAATCCCCTGTTCAAGCAGGAAAACCGATATCTTTTGCCATTGCATGCCAAAAGTGGTGGGAGCGCGGTGGCATTGCACATGCGTGTGCCTACGCCCATAATTCAATGCTGCCACGCACCCCCGCACATGCACGCATGACCCCCGCTTTTGGCATGGTAGGGCCATTTTCATTTTCACCTTTCATTAGACTAGACAAACACAATTCTTGCAAGCATTCTTCATATGTTTTAGCCTCCAGCCCCCTAATCATTTTTGTTGTCCTTTTCTGCATTTGTTCCAGAGACTACTCATTTTTTTTTATAATAAGGTGATCAATTATGGTATTATGAAGCCTTCATAATAAGTCTTGATTAAGAGGTACTAATACTTCATGTGAACTTGATTGTTTCCCTCTATTAATGCAACCAAGGAGTGCATTGGTTTTTTTGGCTGCTACGCCACACTTCTGTCTCATATTTACTGCTTTTGAGTCACGTTTCACCTAATCTATATCTGTACATTTTGTTTTTGCTGCCTAAGTATAAAACCTTACTTTTCTCTATACTGAATTTCATAGTGTAGATAGGGCCCAGTATTTAAGTAGATCCAGTGTCATCTGCAAATTTGATGAGTTCCCCTTCCATTCCCTCATCTAAATCATTAATAAAGATGTTGAAGATTACTCGGCCTAAAACAGAACCTTGGGGGTCCCTCTCTGCTTACTTCTCTACATATATTTATTTATTTATTTATTTATTTATTTATTTATTTATTTAAAATTTATATACCGCCCTTCTCCCTGAGGACTCAGGGCGGTGAACAGCCAGAATTAAAAACATACAATACAAATATTAAGAATTAAAATACATATAAATTTGGCTCCAATTTTAAAACTAACAAACCAATTTAAAAAACGTCTAAAATTTCTTCCTAAGCCAGCCCGGCTTGTTGAAAAAAGTAGGTTTTAAGGGCACGGCGGAAGGCACTGAGGTCTTGAGATCTCCTTATCTCAGGGGGCAGCTGGTTCCAGAGGGTAGGTGCCTCCACAGAGAAGGCTCTCCTCCTGGGGGTCACCAGCCTACATTGTTTGGCTGATGGCACCCTGAGGAGGCCCTCTCTGTGGGAGCGCACGGGTCGGTGGGAGGTCATTTGTGGCAGTAGGCGGTCTCGCAGATAACTAGGCCCTATGCCATGGAGCGCTTTAAAGGTGATAACCAACACCTTGAAGCGCACCCGGAAGACCACCGGGAGCCAGTGCAGCTCACGCAGGAGCGGTGTTACATGGGAGCGCCATGTTGCTCCCATCACTACCCGGCGGCCGCATTCTGGACCAGTTGAAGCCTCCGGGTGCTCCTCAAGGGGAGCCCCATGTAGAGAGCGTTACAGTAGTCAAGGTGAGAGGTGGCAAGGGCGTGAGTGACTGTGCACAGGGAATCCCAATCGAGAAAGGGCTGCAACTGGCGAATCAGGCGAACCTGACAAAAGGTCCCCCTGGTCACAGCCGTCAGATGATCCTCCAAGGACAGCTGCCTATCCAGGAGGACTCCCAGATTGCGAGCCCTTTCCGTGGGGGCCAGAGACTCGCCCCCAATAGTCAGTGATGGAGTCAACTGACTATATCGGGATGCCAGGAGCCACAGCCACTCAGTCTTGGAAGGGTTGAGCTTGAGCCTGTTCTTCCCCATCCAGATCCGCACAGCCTCCAGGCACTGGGACATCACTTCAAGGGCATCGTTGGGGTGGTCTGGGGTGGAGATGTACAGCTGGGTGTCGTCAGCGTACTGATGGTATCTCACCCCAAAACCACGGATGATCTCACCCAGCGGCTTCATGTAGATGTAGTTTAATTAACACTACACTACACATCGTAGTTTATCAGTGTGGTTTATCAGCTAATTACAAATCCATCTGGTGGTGAGGCTGCCTATCCCACATTTTTTCAGTTTACCAAGAAGTAGTTTCAGGTCTCCTTTATCAAATCTCTTACTGAAATCCAAGTATACTATATCCACTGCATTTCACTGGTCCACTGATTTAGTCACTTTGCCGAAGAATGAAATAAGATTCGTTTGGCATAATCTGTTTTTGACAAACTCGTGTTGGATATTGGTTATAATTTGCTTGCTTTTAGGTGTTCACAAATCTGCTGTTTGCTTATCTTTTCCAGATTTTCCCAGGTATAGATGTCAGGCTGATTGGGCTGTACTTTTCTGGATTTATTTTTTTCCTTTTTTTGAAGTAGAGAACTTCTTTTTTTCCCTTGTTTGCAGATGGGAATCATATCAGTTCTTTTCCAATCCTCTGGTAGTTCCCTGGTGCTCCAGGATTTTTTTAAAGATATGGTTTAATGGTTCCAAGATCACATCTGTCTGTTTCTTCAGAACTGTCGGATATAATCCATCAGACCCCAGTGATTTGAACTCATCTAGATCAGACAGGTATTCTCTTACCATTTTCTTGTTTATTTTAATTTGTATTCCAAGTCTGTCTTTTAAAGTTATATTTTTTGTAGGTTGGGCTGTATTATCTTTTTGTATGAAGACTGATGCAAAGAGTGAGTTAAGCATTTCTGCTTTCTCTCTATTGTCCATTACTTTTCTTGCCTTCTCTCATTAGTTGACCAATTGTTTCCTTAAATTTTTTCTTGTTTTTTACATGTTGAAATAAAATTTATTATTATTATTTTTGACATTTGTGGCAAGTTTTACTTCATCCTGAGCCTAACATCATCTTTGCAAGTTCAGGCTATTTTTGGGTATTCTGCCTTAGTTATGGGTCCCTCTTTCCATTTTTTTTGTGCTTATCCTTTTTTGTATTTCAGTTTATCAGAGAGTTCTTTGTGTAATCATGTTGGTTTCTTCTTTGATTTCTTGTTTTCTTTTTCAGTGGTATTGAGCTGGACTGGGCTTTTATAATTTTTCAGAGTTTCCCAAGGTTCTTGTGTTGTTTTCTTCTTTAAGATTTTCATCCATGGAATCCTTCCCACGCTCTCACTCAGTTGTTAAAATTAGCTATTTTAAAGTCTACGACTATGTTCTATTATTTGTGTTTGCATTATGTTGAATATGACATGATCACCCTTGCCAAGGTTCCAGTAACTTCAACCACCAATCTGATGCAGAGTTTGTTTCCCAGTTGATGCCAGGGTAGTTAAAGTCCCCCCATTACTACTGTAGTGTGTTTCCTACATACATTTGTTAATTGGTTAGCAAAAAGTTCATCTATGTCTTCTGCTTGTTTGGGTGGCCTGTAGTGTATGTCTATAGCAATGTCTTTATTTTTTCCTTTTATACTGACCCATATGTCATCTAGGAGGCTTTTGTTATTTGTTTTGTGCATTTTTGTAGATATGTATTGATCTCTTACATATAATGCAACTCTACCTCCTCTTTTGTTAGATCTGTTTCTTTTGAACAGTTTATATCCTTCTATCAGTACATTCCAGTTGTGAATTTCAGCCCACCAAATTTTGATATTGGCAACTATATCATACTTTCCCTTATGTACTAGTACTTTGACTTCCCTTTGTTTTTTCCCCAAACTTGAACATTTGTGTTTAGGCATTTGAATCCTGCTTAGCTAACCCTGGGTATGCTTCATATATCTTTTATTACTGAGTTTTTTTCCCCTTCCCATCACTCTCTACCTCTATCCCCAATCACAACCATAAACCCAAGATTGATTGTCTTGGATTTTATGCTTGTGATTGGGTCCTAAAGATTGGGCTGCATATTCAGGAAATATAGGAAATATATTTCCTGCATATTCAGGAAATATATAGAGGAAATACAGGAAGCTTTAGAGTGGCATTCTTATCATATTGACTCTAGATAACCAAGGCAGTAATATGAGAGTTCTTCATCTGAAAATATCCAGAAGAAAGTAATGGCAGACACTTACATACTGCTGCCAACAACATGGGCATGTACATCAATGTGTTCATATTCATCAATGTGTCCATTAGTCACTAAGAGATGAGCTTGATTTAACATTAAAGAAAAGTAGGAATACCAAGATGTGCTTTTTTGAAAATCACCATTATTTTCTTTTTTTGACGTAGGGACCATGTCTCTAAAACTCTATTTTGGAGTCTCTAAAAGGCCATTTTGACTGGAGTCATAGATTTAGCTGGGAGAATATTGAGAAATAAATAAATAAGTAATTACATTTTAGGAAAAAAGCAATATCTTTGTAGTCAGCAGTTCTGGTGCTTCTCGCTATTTTTGTGCTATTGACTTCCTGTTCCTATCCATTTAAAATAGAATTTCAGTAATTATTATAATTGCAATATGTTTTTATGACAGTTTTTCATTGCTAAGTGTCAGGCATTAAGCTAGAGCCACTGGCTTCTTAAAAAAAAACACTATAAGCAACTTGTCAACATTCTGTCAAGCTGATGCCATATTAAATTAGATGCTGTGATTCTTAGACACTATACAGTGTCATAATCACTGAAGGGGATAACATTCATTTTTTTAAAAAAATAAACATACAGCTATGGTGAAGTAATATAGCAAGCACCCGAATCAAGCTACTTTGTAGAAGATATATCGAATATACAACAGTCAAAATAGGAAGATTATATAGCTCTGGGAACATTTTCAAGCAGCAACATTTAATAGCGACATGAAAACATTACAGATACAATGGCAAAGAGTGCTTTTCTATCAATTGAAGTAAGGCCTTAAAATTTGGCAAATGTTTAGTGAGCTTACAATGTGCACAAAATTGTTCAGGTTAAACTGAAGAATGTGAAGGATATGTGAAGAAAAAACTTTTCATGTCTTAATATCCTTCTAATTGTGGAACAAGCGGCCCATGGAGTTACCCCTGGCTCCTCTCACAGTTTTGCATTGCTTATTATTAGAGTATTATTTTGTAGACTTTTGAATAGGCAATTGTGCTTTTTGTGCATCACCTAGCCTTTTAGATTGGGTAGTGTAAAAATCCGGTTAAATGACTTAATTTCAAGGAAAAAAGGTTGCCTGAAAAAAGGTACTCCCATTTTAAGAATTAAATTAATGAAGAGATATGGTATCCTGAAAAAAACCACCCTAGGCTGTTTTAATGAAAACAGAAACTTGTTAAATTCATGCAAAGTTCAAAGCATTTTTTCTAAATAATTTTTGAAGCATGCACAACCCTCATATACAATGTATTCAATCAACTCCACAGTTAAAAGGATGATCTTGCAAGATTTTCCAGAGAATAATGATGTTTTTAATTGTCTTATAATCATTTTATGCTGGTGTATATAAACTAGAGCTACCAAGAATTTGGTGCAAATATTCAGATAACCACTAGATACCTCTAAAGAAAACTCCAGCTCTGCTGCTGGCTTGTAGTCATCTAGATTTTCCCTGCCCAAATAGCATAGACATAACAGAAAATGCAGCTGTGGTTCAGAAGAAGAAAATTGGAATTAGAGTATCTAGCTGAAAAAATCCAGAGGAGTTGTGTGTATCACCTATGTCCATCTACTTTGTGCAACCATAACACTTACAATGCTTTATAAAATATGTAATGCCTAAAAATGTATTAAATCATGTGAATTTACATTTAAATTTCTGTGCTGCTTGTTAATATTCAAATACTTATAAAATCACAGATTGGGTTTAATAAATAATACTTTCTATTCTCAGCATATTTTAGCATCCTTATTATTTTTGGAAACATTTAACATATTCAGTAACTAAAAGTACAAATACAGCTGTTCATTTCAAAATGAGAAATATAGAATTGCTTCTTCTTTATCGATAGATTTTTTAAAAAAACCTTTATTTTTCTTATGATAGTTTGATATATACAGCTCATTAAATAACATCTCAAAGATGCATTGTAGATAAACTAAAATACTTTAATCAGTATTTCAGTCTGAAGCTCACAGAGGTATTAATGGCAAATGGGTTCGAAGAAAATAAAATTAGAAGTATAATCTGGCAAGGGACAGTAGGACAGAGCGAAACCCAAGAAGAAGAACAGAATATGGGAAAAGCCATCCTGCCCTATATAAAAGGGACCACCGATAAAATTAGTAAGATATTACAGAAACACAAAATAAAAGCAGTGTTCCACACAGATAGAAAAATATCGATGATGTTAAGAAACCCCAAAGATAAAATTGAACTGGAAAATCAAGGGTTATACAAAGTGCATGTGCCTCCTGTTAGTCATCTTACATTGGACAGATGAATAGACGAATAGGTGTGCATTTAGAAGAACACAAAAATGCAGTGAAAAAAGAAGAGCGAACTTCTTCCTTGGTACAACACATGAAGGCCACGGGACATAATATTGACTTCAACAATACTAGGACAGTGGTGACTTCCGGTGGGACTGCGACATCGCCGGATACTTCTTTTTGAAGCGCCAACCCAGGGCTCCGTAGAACCGCAAGAACAGCGACTATCAGCTGTCTTGCGGTTTGAAAACTTTCCCCCTGGTACAAGGGGGGAAAGTGAGTAGACAAGTGGGGTAGAGCTCCCTGAGAGTGCCAGATTTTACCCATAATCTGGCGCTCGAAGATGAGAGCTCCCTGTTAAGCCTGTCAGTACTCCGGACCCTGGATGTCTCTGCTTTGCAGAGCTAGATGTCGTTACCATCCCAGCAACCAACTTTAAACAAATATTCTTTGAATCAAGCTGGCGGAGCACAAGCAGCATGAATGAAACAGCAAGTATTTTTTTTTCTTTTAACTCCAAAGATTTACTTTCTTTAAAAGATTCTCCCTAAGCTGAAAGTGAAAGCAAGATGGCGTTTGAGTTTCAACGGGGCGTGAAGAAGTGAAAGTTAAAAGTAATTATTGACAAGCCCCTGTTTGAAACGTAAAACTCCTTTTTGAAAAGTGGATGAAACACGAAAGGATGCAATAATAATAACTGAAGCAGCAATACAAATTACAAATTGTAAAGGGTCTTTTTTTTTCTTTTTGATATTCTTTTTTTTTCTGTCCTTCTGGAAGGGAAGGAAGAAGGGGGCAAGATGGCTGGTCTTTCTGAAAGCAAAGAAAGCAAAGAAGGGTTAACTAACCCTCAGATATGGTCTGATTTTGAGGAAGCTTGGAATTCAATTACCTCTGCTTTATTGGAAAGAATTGATACTATATTTCAAGCTTCTCAAGCTGGAAACAATGAAATACATGGAAATACTGAGTTGCAATCTAGCAGTGGGGGATTGAATGAAGAGTTGGGAGATGGAAAAGAACAACAGACCATAGCAGTTTTTACTGAGGAGAGAAAGATGAATGCTGTGCAGAATAAGGAGCAAGAAATTTTGGAAGCTGATGAGATTTTGGTTACACGAATTTTTTTTTATAAAACCCAATCTGCATTTAAAGAGCTGTTTCCAGAAGAAGTTACATTTCTGCAAAAATTTTATAATATGCAATCCCAAAAACTGCAAAATTTTACTGGAGTTAAAAAAGGCAGAGGGATTAAAGTTAAGAAGAAAGTTCATAAAAAGGAAAAGAAGAAAGACTGGAAAAATGGAAAATAACCCTGCTTGATGAGATGATGGTCCTTAAAAAGTATTGTTTAGCAGTTTAAAGATTTTGAACTTTTGAAAAAAAAAAAACGAGACAGCAGTCTAATGCCAGTTAACTAAGCGATGAGCGACGATGAGGAGGCAACCTACAGCTGTATTGGAATATTTTGAGAAGAATAAACAGATCACAGCAATGCTGGTGTGTTGGGCTGTGAAATATGCCCTGACTTGAATGATTTGGAATATTTTATTAAGGACTTAATAAATTTGGACTTAATTGCAATCGCAGAAGTCTTATTGAATATAGCAAATTGGAGTTTCCTGTTTGATGGTAATAAATATAAGGCAAAAGGACTATGGACCTAGGGCAATTGCAGCTGATCTGGTGGTTTCCCTAATACGTCTGATGAATTTATTAATCTAATTTTTGACTGGATTTGATGGATACCATTTCAAATATAATTATAAAGTCACTCGGGGTTTTTTTTTAATATAAAGAAGCAATTTTTATTTAGGTGGGTAGACGCAAATGAAGATATTTTATATGCTGCTGGAAGATGTGAAGACAAGAAGATTAGCAACTGGTTTAATCTAGTATGAAGAATTTAAATGTTTGATCTAGTTATTAAATGATGTTCTTAGTTGATTTGTTAATATGTATTGATATTGATAAATTAATAAGAGGGTTGATTATTAATTAAAAATATTATTATTATTTTGTTTATTAAGTGTTTTAATTATAATTGGACCTTGATGGTTTAAAAGTGGAGGACGGAAGAGTTTATATAGTATTTTATTTTAAATAATATCGACTTCAACAATACTAGAACAGTGGTGAAAGAGGAACATCTTAATAAGAGAATAATTAGGGAGGCTATTGAAATTGAAAAGAGGCCACAGAATATGAATAGACGAGATGACGCTTCTAGGTTATCAAGTATTTGGAGACCTGCACTCAGGGAAACTCGAGTTTTAACATCAGAGGATAGGCAGAGATCCCAACAGGCAACCAGTGGTGTTGCAATGTCTGCCAGAGTCCTTCCCTCTTTGCAGATGATAGCTAGCAATAGGGAGAGAGAGAGAACCGAGTCAGAAGATAGGCTGAGATCTCAACAAGCAATCAGCGGTGTTGTGATGCCTATCAGAATCCTTCCTTCTTTGCAGTTGACAGTTAGTAATAGGGAACCAGAGGAAGCTGGGCCTTTAACATGGAGTCAGGGTGCAACTAGGATAATGAAGCAGGAGAAAAAACTGCTGTCTTCCAATCAGCATACGTCAGGCTAACCAGCATACGTCAGCAGCAGCGAACATAGAAAAGTGACAACTCCGATCTCGCAGCATACCCACAGCTTCTAAACTGAAAGTAGGTGCCCGATGATGACAAGTTAGAGAGCTTGTCGAAACATTGCCAAAAAGAAAACTTTTAAAGTGTTGGTTAGGATTTTAGCCAGAGTTTCAAAAGACCTTACAAAGTGTTTTGTTGGGATTTTGGAGGATCTTAAACTGGGATTTTAGCCAGGATTTTAAGCATTTCAACTAACAGACTTTTAATGATGCAGGAAAACACTCGAGATTTTAACTTTTTACATACACACACCCACGAAAACTTGAGAAGATATACATATACATACACACACACACACACACACACACACACATATATATATATATATATATATATATATATATATATATATATATCTGAGGTTTTCGTGGGTGTTTGTATGTAGGTCTTTGGTTATTCGGGTTTTCTCCCGCGTAAAATTGGAAGTGTCTTGGTGACATTTCGACTAAGTCTCATTCGTCATCTTCAGGCTGTTGTTTTCGGCTTCTAGGAGCAATGTGTGATCACAGCTGTTTCTTCCTTTTAACTGCTAGTGGGGGTGTGAACTGATTGGGAAGGAGCTTGGCTGTGTTCTGATTGAGTGGAGGTGTGTTGGACAACTGGACAAACTGGACAACTTCCTCACATACCTCAACAGCCTACACCCCAAAATACAGTTCACCATGGAAACAGAAGCTAACAACCAACTTCCCTTCCTGGATGTCTTAGTCTACAGGAAATCCAATGGCTCCATAGGACACACCATCTACCAGAAGAAAACACACACAAACCGCTATCTGCACGCACTCTCACACCACCACCCAGCACAGATCAACTCCATAGCCAAGACACTCATATCCAGAACAAAACGCTTAGCTGACGAACAACATCTAAAAACCGAACTACACACTCTCACTAACATACTAACTTCCAATGGATTCCAAAGAAATAAGATTTCCAACCTATTCCAAAAAGAAACCCCCACTAAAATCCAAGACAGAGAACAAGAAAATGGCAAAGCCCTCCTCCCATATATAAAAGGCACCACAGGCAGAATCAGCAAGATCCTCCACAAACACAACATCAAGACAGCATTATGTGTGTGTGTGTGTGTGTGTGTGTGTGTGTGTGTGTGTGTGAAAATGCAGTTGTTTTTCTTTACCATATACTTAGTTAAAGGGTCATCTCATTTACAGTATATTTGAATTTCAGAGAAAAGAATGAATGATTAATTTTTTAAAAAAAATTTATATTCAAATTTCCAGACCTTCCTAAACTTTATGTATGCACCATAATTTCTGCAGTTACATTGCTACATTGAACGATTTGAAATTAAATTCAAATAAAACAATTTACATTTAAAATCATTTTTCCCCAAAGTTATGGGACCTCCATAGATATCTGACACTCTACTTTATTTAAGGCAGTCTTCACATTATTTAGGCAATATATTTAAAGGTCTGATGGGCTAAGAAGTCTGTTTCCACCAACACAGCAGTAAATACCCATCTGTCTGTTTCTCAAAATTTGAAATCTGCCCTCTTGGTCTAATTTCATAGAATATCAGAAATATGTTTTGGAACTTTAAAAAAAAATTAAATTTATTTTTTTTAAAAAATTACTCCTATTTTTTGAAGCCAGGATTTTATTCCAGCTGTTATACAGAGACCATTTAAATCCATGAATTTGATTAATAGAACATGGAAAGGGTACAGTCAAAATTCTTAAGAAAACTTTTCCAAGTGGTGAAATCCTATGAATTGTCCTATGTGATACAGTATCTTTTGTTCTCCTATGGCAGGAAGCAGGACTTACAAAAAGTGAAGCAAGGGTATGACTATTTGCAATAATATTGGATAATTATTTTGTAAGCTAAGTCTGAAACAGTTAACATTAATCAATAAATAAGATTACTCTGGAAAACTCATATTAAGGAATGAATGAATGAACGAACAAATGATTTTTCAAGGGATATACTCATGTGAATGGTACAAAATCAGGCACTGTAGATGATTAAGCAAAAGACTCTATATAAAATTGCAATCAGAATATAATAACCCTCAACTAACATACAATTGGGCCATTACAACATTTCAAAGCAGCATTGTACCTAGATCAACTTACAAACAACACATTTTTGACATATATTTATATTATTACAATTCAGTATTATACCATCAACACAGCTGAATATTTTGGATGGAATATTTTGTAAAATTCTATATGCAGAAAGGCCCTGCCTTAGTAAAGATGGTACTATTGAAATATTAACTCATATTCTGTTGTATTGTAAATTATAATAAGAAAAATGTAAAGAGCTACTAATATTCTTCTAACCCTATTTGTGGACAGACAGAAGAATTTTAGGTTTACTTTTACTGGGCAGATAAGGATCCCAAACTAATTTACTGTTGTAAAGTTTGTTTTTGCAGCTTGTAAAACTTGTACATTGCTGATAGCAAAATAGTGCAAGTATGATTGTATATTTTTAAAATATGGCATGCCTTGTTTTATTTTGCACATTCTATTTTAAGCTGTATTCCGTAGATTTTATTTACTAAGTCTTATTTAAACTGGGCTCCTGACTTATAATAAAGAATTTAAAATGCACATATGTTTCTGTCAAATGATCCCTTGTTCTAGAGCCAGCCATGTTAGTACACAGTACAAATGCAAGTGTGTTCATGTCTTTTTGAAAACAATGAGGTGAAGATTTATAGAATTCTCTGTCATTTTTTTTTACTCAATTCACTGTTGAGGAATTCTGTGTCAACATGGAACAACCTCTCCTCAACTGACCTCTCCCTACTCAATATTTAGGTTTACAGTGTTGCTATAGCCTTCCTCCCATAGAAACTGTAACTAAGGCAGTTTAACTAATTTAAGACAAAATTAGACACTCACAAAAGAGCATTCATCAATAGTTTCTAAAAAAGAGACACAACCCAGCATTCCTGCAACAGGAAGAAAAGTATTCCAGACTTCCCTAGGGGAAAAAAGATGAATGTTGGTGATAGCAGATTCAATTCTTAATAGAACAGAAACTATAGTCTGCAGATCAGACAGTCAATCTAGGGAGGTATATAGTCTGCCTGGAGCAAAAATCAAAGATATAACTGAGTACCTTCCTAAAATAATTAACCCAATAGATTACTACCTCTTTCTTCTCCTACATGTGGGGACCAATGACACAACAATGAGTCTGAAAACAATAACAAGAGATTACAAACAGCTAGGGAAGAAAGTTAAAGAATTAGGATACTTCCAAAAAAAGGCCAACAGCCAATGAGGAAGCAAAGGATTTTAGAAATGAACCACTGGCTTAAAAACTGGTGTTGTCAACAGAACTTCACCTTCCTAGACCATGGTCTGCATTACCTACATGAAGGTACTGGCAAGGGATAGAGCATAGTTCTTCATAGTTCTTCCACATGTGGCCCACTGAAGCAGTTAATTCGGCCCGCTGAACACCACGGAGTTGCCCCACCCACAACAACCCGCCCAGCCTTCAGCAGAGTGCAGGACTTGTCTTTGGGAGCCATGCAGGCTGGAACCAAAAGGTAAGCTCAACAATTTTGACCTGCAGAATTCTTTGGGGGGGGGGGTTATTGAAAGAAGGCCCTAAAACAGGCAAAAACGGCCCATTTTTGCCCAAAAAGCGAGCCGTTTTTGCCTGGTTTTAGCCTGCAGAATGCTTGTGGGGGGGTGGGGGGTGAAAGGAGGCCCCAAAACAGGCAAAAATGGCCGGTTTTTCACCTTCTCCACCTCCAGAAGATAGATAGGGAGAGACAGAAAGAGAGACAGAAAGAAAGAGAGAAAGAGAAAGAAAGAGAGAAAGAGAAAGAAAGAGAGAGGAAGAGAGAGAAACAGAGGGGGAAGGAGAGAAGGAAAGAGAGAGGGAAAGAGAAAGAAAGAGAGGGAGAGAGAAAGAAAGAAAGAGAAAGAAAGAAAGAGAAAGAGAGAGAGAGAAGGAGAGAGAAAGAGAGATGGGGAGAGAGGGAGAGAGAGGGAGAGACAAAGAAAGAGAGAAACAGAGAGAGAGAGAGAGAGAGAAAAGAGACAGAGAGATAGAGACAGACAGAGAGAGATTTCTCAAGCTCCTTGGGGCTGAGAAGAATTGTAGCAAAACTTAGTTTCCTGAAGTGGACCACTAGACTCCTAAACAACTGAAAAAATGATCTAGTTAAAAGAAAAGGCAACCAAAAGAGCAACATGCAAACAAAAGCAAAAAAAAACCAGCCCCAGGAGCAAAACAAGTTAAAGTTTAATTTGTGTGCATTGTTCAATGGACTGGTAAATTGGCCACGCCCATCTAGTCACATGACCTAGCCATGCCAACCTAGTCACATGACCACCTAGCCACACCCACCCAGCTGATCCAGCCCCCCAAAAGTCTGAGGGACTGTGAATTAGCCCTCTGTTTAAAAAGTTTGAGGACCCCTGGGATAGAGTAAACCTCACAACAAATGGAAAGAAGATATTCAGAAAATGTCTGGCTCATCTTATCAAAAGGGCTTTGAACTAAAATTGATCGGGGAAGGGGTCAATTTTCATGATCTTTAGAACCTAATTTCAAGCAAAAACCAATAGATAACCAATCACATAAGGAGGAAGGGAGTAAAGAGAAAAAAGAAAAACATAATGAAGTATAGAGTGTTGGAAAGGATGGAAATCCCAGTTACAAAGTAGGAGCTATAAGAAACATACCCAAGCCCCATAAAGGACTCAAATGGCTATACACTAATGCTCAAAGTTTAGGGAATGAACAGGGTGAAGTTGAAATATTAGTATATGAAGGTAGATAAAATATAGTTGCCATTACTGAAACTTGGTGGGATGAAACTCATGACTGGAATGTACTGATGGAAGGATACAAACTATTCAAAAGAAACAAACCTATCAAAAGAGGAGGTGGAGTTGCAGTAATATAAAAGATCATTACATCTCTACAGAAATAAAAAAGTCAAAGATACTAAAAAAAAGTTTCTTTCAACATATAAATAAAAAGAAAAAAGTCAAGGAAATTGTCAGTCCACTAAAGAGAAAAGATGACAAGGAAGTAACAGGCAGTAGAAAGAAAGCACAGCTGCTTAACTCATTCTTTGCATCAGTCTTCATGCAAAAGGAAACCCTAGCCCAATCAAAAACATAACTGTAAATGACAGATTAGTAATAAAAATTAAAATCAACAAGAAAATGGTTAGAGAACACCTATCTTATCTTGAAAAATATAAATCACTGGGACCTGATGGTTTACATCCCAGAGTTCTGAAGGAGCTGGCAGATGTTAATACCTGGGAAGATACTGGAAAAAATAATAACAAAACAGATCTGTGAATATCTAAAAACAAATACATTTATAACTAGTAGCAGCATCAGTTTGTTAAAAATAGATCAACCAAACCAATTTATTTCACTCTTTCACAAAGTGAGTAAATTAGCAAAATGCTCTGGACATAGTATATTTAGACTTCAGCAAGGCATTTGACAAAGTAGACCACAACCTACTTCTTCATAAGCTAGAAAAATGTGTGATAGACTGCATCACCATCTGATGGATTTGTAACTGGCTGACAAACCATACTCAACAAATAGTCCTTAATGATACTACATTGAGGGAAGTAAGCAGTGGGGTATCACAAGGTTCCATCTTAGGCCCAGTACTCTTCAATATCTTCATAAATGACTTAGATGAGGGAATAGAAGGGGAACTTCTATTTGCAGAAGACACTAAACTTGTAGGAATAGCCACCATCCTAGAAGACAAGCTCAGGATTCAAAAAGATCTTGACAGACTTGAACAATGGGCCCTATGCAACAAAACAAAATTTAATATGGAAAAAAACAAGTTTTTATACCTGGGCAGGAAGAACCAATGGAACAGATTAGGTGAAACCTGGCTCAAAAAAAGTAACTGTGAGAGGAATGTTGGAGTCATGGTGGATGATTACTTAAACATGTGTCAGCAGTGTGCGGCGGCAGCCAAAAAAGCTAATACAATCCTAGGTTGTATAAACAGAGGCATAGAATCAAAATCCTGTGAAGTATTAATACTGTTTTAGAATAGAATAAAATAGAATTTTTTTATTGGCCAAGTGTGATTGGACACACAAGGAATTTGTCTTGGTGCATATGCTCTCAGTGTACATAAAAGAAAAGATACGTTCATCAAGAATCATAAGGTACAACACTTAATGATAGTCATAGGGTACAAATAAGCAATCAGGAAACAATATCAATATAAATCATAAGAATACATGCAGCAAGGTTACAGTCATACAGTCATAAGTGAAGGACATGGGTGGTGGGAATGATGGGAAGATTAATAGTAGTACAGACTTAGTAAATAGTTTGACAGTGTTGAAGGAATTATTTGTTTAGCAGAGTGATGGCATTCGGAGAAAAAATGTTCTTGTGTCTAATTGTTCTGGTGTGCAGTGCTCTGTAGCGTCGTTTTGAAGATAGGAGTTGAAACAGTTTATGTCCAGGATGTGACATTATAAAGCCTTAGTAAGAGCACATCTGGAATACTGCATCCAGTTTTGATCACCACATTACAAAAAAAGATGTTGAGACTTTGGAAAAAGTGAAAAGCAGACCAACTAAGATGAATAAAGGCCTGTAGAATTTGGGTTTGTCTAGTCTAGAGAAAAGAAGGACTGGGGGAACCTCTTAGCAGTATTCCAGTATTTGAGAGCTGCCACAAAGAGGAGGGGATCAATTTATTTTCCAAAACACCAGAGGGCAGGACAAAAACAATGGCTGGAAACTAATCAAGGAGAGAAGCAACCTGGAATTAAGGAGAAACTTCTTAACAGTGACAACTATTAACCAGTGAAACAGCTTGCCTTCAGAAGTTGTGTGTGCTTCATCATTGGAGGTTTTAAAGAAGAGACTGGATAGTCACTTGTCTAAAATAGTATAGGACAGTGATGGCGAACCTTTTTGGCATTGCGTGCCAAAAGTCCAAGCACGAGAGCCTTCTCGTGCTCTCGCATGCCAGTACCCATAATGCAATGGGCACCCCCATTTGCACATGCGCACATAACCCCCTCCCCATGCTAATGCGCATGCACCTCACACTGCACATGCACACATGCAACCCCCACTGCGCATGTGTGCGCCCCCTACGCATGCGCCCCCACTTTATCCAAGAGGGCCAGCGCGCCACTTCCCGAAGGACAACCAGTTACCCTGGTGAGACAGCTGTTCCCAAGCCGGCAGCAGCGCTCTTGGCCCTGCCTGCCAACTCACCAGCACCCCATTCACCCATCTCAGCAGAGGCCTTTTGCCCACGCTGCTCCCCCAGTCAGAATGGGGTGCGGGGAAACACGCGAGGAGGCCACGGTTGCTGCCTTCTCCAGTTGGCGGGCGGCTGAGGCTTGCGATGAACGGCGCAAGCAGGACCACAGCTCCGCCCCCGGGCTGTAAATGCGCCTTGCGGGAGCGGAGGCTCGTGAGAGTTGAACCCTCCTGCCTGCCTTACGATGGGCCTTTCCAAGGCAGGGCTGGGCTCTCCAACCTTGGCAACTTTGAGAACTCTGGGAGTTCTCAAAGTCCACAAATCTTAAGGTTGCCAAGGTTGGAGAGCCCTGTTCCAAAGGGCACCTGCAACCCGTGACTGAAGCAGCTGGAGTTGTGGCTGTGCTGGCCATCCTGTCCCCCCACACTCCCTTCCCCCCGGCTGCCCCCTCCTGCCATCGGGCGCCTGCAATTGCCACAAGTAGGAATCCTCCACGCTGCCAGCGGATCCCGGGTTTCCTCCTTGCTGCGTTCCGAGGGACCCAGCAAGGTTGCGCCACTACCTCGACTGTGCTGCACTCTCCCCCCAGGTGGCCCCGGCTGGACCGCTGCCCAGCCCGGTGAGCAGAGAGCGAAGGGGCAGCATCTCCGGCCAGCCCGGCACCTGCTCTCTGCTTAGAGGACCTGCTCTTGGCCTCCAACTGAGCCTCCGACTGAGGGAGTCAGCCCTCTCTGTGGGGAAACCCACAGCAACATGCGGGGAGAGGAAACCCGGCTGCAGCTGCTGGTTGGGGGGGCTTGGCCCCCGAGCAATGGCGGCTCCTGGTATTGCTGGCGTGGGGCAGAAGGAGCATGGGGGAGTTTACGAGGGCCACTCGGAGGGACCTTTGGGGAGGTTTCAGCAGCCGGAGATAGAATGAAAAAATCTGGAAAAGCTAATAAACTAGACAATTGTGCCTTTGTTGCCTCGGAAAGAGAAAATGAGTCTGCGGAGAAGGAGGAGGCGGCTCTGGAATGTGCATTTCCAGGGAAGAAAGGATTTTCAGGTGGCAGCGCAGGCTGGGACCAGACGCTGCTTGAAATGCAATACACTTATCCCGCGGCTTGCATAAACCACTCCTGCCCCTTTCAAAATAGCAACCCGATGCTTCCCGCGGGTGCTTAGGGCCGGCAAGCGGCTCTTCTTCTGAGAAAGGGGGGGAAGGCAGGCATGGGCTTTGGCTCCTCATTCTTTGGCTTCCTCATTCTTTCCGAGGCAGCCTTTGCTGCTTCAGAAAGAGGAAAGAGAAAATGAGTCTGCGGAGAAGGGGGAGAAGGGCGCACGGCTCTGGAATGTGCATTTCCAGGGAGGAAAGCATTTTCAGGTGGCAGCGAGGAGGAGCCCAAGCAAGGGTTCGGGGTTGCAGCAGAACGAGGAGCCAAGCCCGTCTCCGCCGGCGCACCTGCCTCTCCCCCCCTTCTTGCTGGCCCTCAGTGCCCAAGGGAAGCGCCGGGTGGCTATTTCGGAAGGGGCGGGAGCGGTTTATGCAAGCCACGGGATAAGTGCATTGCATTTCAGGCAGCGGCTGGTCCCAGCCCGCGCTGCCACCTGAAAATCCTTTCTGTATCAGATTAATTGTTTAGTTTATTAGCTTTTCCAAATTTTTTCATTCAATCTCCAGCTGCTCAAACCTCCCCAAAGGTCCCTCTGAGCAGCCCTCGCAAACTCCCCCACGCTCCCTCTGCCCCACGCCAGTGAGGCCAGGAGCTGCCGTTCCTCAGGGCCCGATCCCCCCAACCAGAAGCCGCAGCTGGGAACTGGAGCTCCACTTTCCCCGAAAGGCTGGCAAGCTTTGATTCCAGCCTCGGGGCCGCCGCCTCGCACCGGGTTGCCTCCCCCCGCATGTTGCTGTGGGTTTCCCTATGGAGAGGGCTGACTCCCTCAGTCGGAGGTCAAGAGCGCAGCGCCAGTTCGCGGCTGCTCCTCCCGGGGCAGCTCGGCTCAGCACTGTTCCTAAAGCCAGCAGCGGGTCCTCCAAGAGAGCAGGTGTCAGGCTGGCCGGAGACGCTGCCCCTTCGCTCTCTGCTTGCCGGGCTGGGCAGACCCAAGCACGAAGTTGACACAGTGAAATCCAATTAATTCTTTATTTACTTATACCTTATAGACAGAATCTTGCCAGACTAACCTAAAAGTTATATGCTGAGAGATTCTAGAGCATGACTATCCTGAACCTCTTCTTCCCTTCCCATAGAGCTTGGGACTGTGCTGTTATTGTGGCCCGCCAGACTTGTACAATGAGGAGGTTGGGGAGGAACTTGGGCCAGTACTGGAGTCTGGGGAAGGCTCTGATGGATGCTCTGCATCGGATACAGAGATAGAGCCAGGGCCATCCAACATTTCCCAGCACCAGATAGGCAGCTGCCTTTGGAGGCTGATATGAGTGAGGAGGAAGAACAGCTGGGGACTGTTCCAGATGCATGTATACACAGAGCAGTTAAGAGAGGTGAACAACAGAGGACAAGGAATCAACTCAGGAAGCAAAGCACACGTGGATGCTGAACGGCCCCTCCCTGGCTGGGGAATAAATAGAAGGAAAGGGGAGTGATTGTCGTAGGAGACAACAGTTCATATTTCTGAAGATTTTGCTCATTGTGTTTCGTGCCACAAAGACTGCTTGCCAGAACTTAATTTGCAGCCTTTCGGCTGGGAGCTCATTGCCTTGCAATTATCACAAGGAACTGATAAGGTTTGTTACTGCAGTTAACTCCTTGAAGGACTATTTCCTGGACTTTTCCGTGGGTGAATGCAATTAATTTACAAGAGGTAAATAAAAAGGAGTTTTTTGTGACAAGAAGTCTGTTTCTTGCTTCTGCTAAGGCTAGATCAGAACAGCTGTTTCTTAATTTAGGCCTCTTTCTAGAATGTATTGTTTCTGCCTTGGCAAACCCCAGTGTTGCTAAGATTTCCTCTCCTCTTACTTCAGGAACACATTCCATAACAGCTTATTATTATAGCCTAGACTTGCACTTAAACCTGTTATTCAAATAATGGACAGATAGAGAAATTCTCTATCACAGACATCCTCCTACATTCAACTATCCTTGTCTCACTATAAGAACAGCAATTGAAGATTGCTTTTCTCATCACCATGACAGTAGTTCAGGAAATAAGACTGGGGAATTTACCAATGTCTTTTATTTAATTTTTATTGCATCAAAGTAGTAATGACAGCATAATTTGGCTGGCCTAATTATTATGGCACAATAAAGTTTACCATCAGTTTGTAAAATTTATGTCAGCATACTTTTCTGCTGACTCAAGGACTAGAGAAAAGCAAATTAATGCAGCCATGGGAAAAGCTTTTCAACTGATGCTGAACAATAAAGCAGTGATTTGAAATAATGAAAATCTGCTTGTAGCAGCTGGTATTATGTTACCTTCAGGGATTTATAGGAGTCTTGTTGCTTGCTTGTTGGGTTGCTTATAACATGAATGTATATTTTTGCTCTCATTGTTACTGAAATCATTTTTTTAAAAGAGTATAGTTATCCCTTCTGCTGAGAAAATGACTGAACTTTCATGTAAGCCTCTGCTTATTGAGTTATTAAGAAATGGGTGTAGATTTTTAAAATTCTGCAATTTTTAGAATTTCTCTATTTTTTATTACATAGTGATAAGTAATCTTGATGCCTGATGTTTCCAGAAGTCCAAACATGCTGATATTTTACTTTTGGCAGTTCATAACAAGAAGTAAATATCTATGTGATTTCATGCAATTTTTTTCTATCAAACTTGGAAGAGCTGGATAAACTCTCTTAGGAAAGTAAATATTAATTTATTACTCTTACATTTTTGTTATATTCCGTAATCAGTTTTAATTTGCAAAATCACCTTTGACAGGATCATGCAAAACATTAACTGAAGCAAAAAATTACCATTTAATTTATTTTTACTATGAAAATAGTTTGTATACATACATATATTCATGGGATATTTAAGACTGAAACATGAAGGTTAACGTTGTATTGCTTTAAGTAAACAAACAGTAGATGTCCAACATTTGAGCAAGGAATGCAAGTGTAAGTTTATTTATTTAGTTATAAAATTATTACAAGGATTTGATCAATGACCCCAAAATAATGTGCAGATTAGAACTTTATTACCTTCTGACTGTTAAACTGTTTGAATGATTTTAAGCATTTCTATGGTCAAATTATTATAGTAATGTGTTGAAAATGAAATATTTAAGAATCAATTGAACAGTGAATTTTAAGCACTTAATAAAACCTGAAAACAGAACAAAACAAAAATGATTTTGTTTGTTTATAGACAATGTGCTCATAAAACAAAAAGTTAGTTTAATTAATGTATGATTAATGGTATTGTAGGGTAATATACACTATGTTACTATAAAAACTATATCATAAAATGAAATCTACATCATTATCATAGCTACATCATCAGAGAATTTTAAGTCAATGCAATATTTCAACCAAATTGCATAACATTTTGCAATAGTCTTAAGTGACATTGTTGAATTGTTGGTTAGAAAAAAGAAGGAATGTTTATCTTTTGAACTTGAGTGAATTTGCAAATGAAATGCAGTAGAGGATAGAGACCGAGTCCCAGATTTCTGGGAAAATCAGTACACTTCAGGGTGGTAAAAGGCACTTCAGCAATTATTTATCAGCATTACCAAAGGTGAAGTTTCCAAAGACAAAAGCTTTGACATTAGTCCCCCATAGGGATGTTAGAAATAATGAGTCAAGGGACTTCTGGCGGTGACCTCAGCACGTTAGGAACGAAAGGGACGGGGCTCCATTCCCAAGTTTCTAACAATCCCACATCTGGAGCCGAAACAGGCGCTATCGATCTCGGAGGGATCGATAGTTTAAAGGGGAACATCTTAGGACCTCGGATGAGATCACAACTCCTTCGAAGGTACAAGACAAGCCCTTAATCCAGAGTGAGGAAAAACCAGCCTTTTGAGACTGGCTGGAGGCACTGATAACTGCGTGAGTGGGAAGTGAAGATCGAAAAAGAGAAGAAGTCATTAACAGAAGACTTTAACTTAGGATAACCCAAAAAGTACTTAACAGTAAGAAGTTGACGCTGGTGGCAGAGAATACTGGAAAAAGACATCAGACAAGTGGTGACAGAAGGATCAAGCGGACTGGGGCCATTTTGAATAGACAAGGGACAGCGCAAAAATCATGAACAGCCGAAGTATATGGAGAGAGTTTGATGAGGTATTTTGTGATTTTGAGTTTGACAACTAAGTTCGTGGAGGATTTAAAACTTTGATACGGTTGGATTACACTGGTGCAGATTGGATCGAGAGGATTAAACTGTGAATAAGGACAGATCGTGCATGATTGAAGTGAACTGAGAGAGAGAGAGGAGTGTGGCGTGCTGGAGATCGGAGGAAGGATCTTGGACGGATTTTTATACACGGATCGTATTGGATTATACTGGCTTTGATTGGACTGATTGGACTGAACTGGAAAAGCGGAATGTGAAACAGACAGCAGAAGACTGTGGATAAAGATAACGCATTTGAGTGGATTTTTATAAATTATCGATATTTTCTTCACTTCCAGTGACATTCCTTTCTAAAATTAGGACATATAACATGAAAACTTTTGATTATTTTGATTTTTTGATTATTTAACCACCAAATATTGAACTATTTAACTTTTGAATGACTTGGAAATAACTGGTGAAAGAGGTGACCCAGATTGTGGAACGGTGATTAAATGAAAGAAAGATAAGGCCAAACAACAACCAAAAAAAGACTATAAATTCAAAGTCCAAATAGAAAACAAAGACAATATAGTTATTACTGGTCTGGTTTAACTTTATTATATTATATTAGGAGAATTGAAAAGAACACTTAATAATCTATTAGTTTTTACTAGTTTATTAGTTTTTCTGCCTAAGTATTGATTATTGAAACAACTATAGAGTACTATATTTGATAAATATATTTATTGGAAGATAATTAATTTATATTAGTTAAGATAGATAGAAATTGATTGATATAGAGATATTTATAAAGTATATATATTGACATAGATTTAATTTTAGAATTATTATAAAAATTGCTAGTGAGATATATTTTATCTTTTAATTAACTGAAGAACAAGGTAATTAATGAATTGTTAGAAACGTCTATTTCCCGTTGTCTCCTCCTTTTCCACCTCCCCCCACTTCCCCTTTCTCCCCACATATACCATTTCATTGCTGATTGTTGATTAGATTAGAAGTACCCTTATCAATATTATTTGCACCAACAATTTTGTATTTAAGTCATCAATATAAATTAGACGATAGACAAGTGTATGAAATTGTGGGCAAGAATAACAAGCATAATAGATATGGCAACTTCAAGTATAACAACCACTACTAAAACAACCAAAAAGATACCTTCAACTCAAACATTATTGGTGGCCTCCCCGGTACAGCAAAAGACAGGGGAAACAATTGACAAAGAGAAGACCAATACCATTATAGGTATGCAAAATATACAAGTTGCCCTTGCAATGATTCAGGAGGGAATGAAAAGAATGGAAGACAAGATGACTCTTAATCATGACGAGACTAGGAGGAACCAGGAACAGATATGACTGGATGTAGGGGAAATTAAAGATGAAATCAGAAATATAGATGAGAAGATAGTGAAAATCCAACAAAACATAACGGAAAACGAACAGAGAATTCATAACGTAGAGGAAAAAACCGAAGCTACAGCCACTAGATTGGAGAGGATGGAGAATCAACAAACAATAAGGAGTTGAGACACCAAAGATGCACTCACATTTCTTGAAATGGAGAAAGCATCCTTCTTTCTAAGGTTCCAAAATATAGAAGAACAGAGAGATGAAGACTTGGGCGAAATCATGATTGAAATATTGCCAAGGGCAACACATAAAGATAAAGATGAAATCAGAAATGGAATTGATGAAATCTACAGAGCCTTCACAAATTATGCAAGGAGAAACAAACTCCCTAAAGAAGTTCATATTAGATTCATGGAAAAAACGATGAAAGAAGAAATATATAGAAGAATGAGAGAGGAGACAGTTATGTACAAAGGGAGGGAAGTTCTAACATTAAAACAAATACCGAGAAGGGCCAGAGATAGGAGAAGAGATTACAACTTTTTAACTAGACAATTGAATAAACTCAAGATAAAATTTAGATGGCTCATACCGGAAGGCGTACTTATCTCATGGGAAGGAAGAAAATTTCGAATAGATACTATAGATAAAGCTCAAGATTTCATGGATCAACACCTAGGAAGTGAAGGAGAACAGGGAAGCAGAGATAGCAGAGAAGAACTGGACCTTAGCGATCAAGAGATACAAATAACAAAGAAGAAAGACAAGGAGCAAAAGAAGGGAAGGCTGGAGAAGAAGGAAATGACGGGGATCTCACAAAGAGTCACAAGAAACACAACGAAACTCAAAATAACGGATAAATAAACACTAGCAGAAATGGAAGAAGAACTAAAGCTTATTTCCATAAACATAAATGGTTTAAATTCACCAAGCAAAAGACACCAAATATTTACAAGATTACAAAAACTAGGGGCAGACATAACTATATTGCAAGAAGTACACATAAGAAAATCACAGAAAAAACTACTTGAAAACAAAAAACTAGGAGTAACATACACATCTCTGGGAGATTGTTAAAAAAGGGGAGTGGTAGCATACATTAGAGACCATATAAGAACCAAGCTAATCCATACTGATAAAGAGGGTCGAGTCTTAACGATAGAACTAAAATTGGAAATAAAAACAATACTGTTAGTAGCCATCTATGCCCCAAATGGAAACCAATCAGATTTTTACAAAAAATTACATGACGAGTTAAAAGAATTGGATTATGAAAATGTATGCATCGTCGGTGATTTCAACGCGATAGCAAATTCATGAGATGACTACCATACTAATAGGAAGAACAAAATTAAAAGGAAGACACTGCCACAAACATTTAAAGATCTAGCACAAGAAATGAGCTTACATGATACCTGGCGAGAATTAAATACCAAAACAAAACAATACACATATTTCTTGGCCCCACATCAATCGTGGTCCAGGCTGGATATGGCTTGGATGACAGCTCAATTAAGCAAAGAAACACATGAAGTAGAAATTATGCCTAGCACATGGGCCGACCACAACCCTATCAAAATAATTTGGAAAGGTTTTCGAAAACAGAAAAGATGGAAAATGGATACAAGTATACTAAAGGAAAAAGAGTACTTACAAATGATTGAAAAGGAAATGAAGATATTTTTCAAAATCAACACAAAAGATCAAATGTCGCTACAAAATCTATGGGACACGACGAAAGCCTATATCAGAGGCCTAATCATTGCATATGTGGCAAAAAGGAAGAAAGAGAAGCAAAGAATTAGGAATGAGTTATTGGAAGAAATCAAGATAGAGGAAATTAAATTAAAACAGCAGCCCAACAATACAATAGTAAAAAAAAACTTAATTTGGCCAAACACAAATTGAATTTAACCACAAAAACCGAATTGGTACAGAAAATAAGAATGGTAAAACAAATCAACTTCGAGCACGCAAATAAAACTGGACGTTGGTTAGAGTATAAATTAAAAAAGCAAACAGAAAAAAGAATTATTCACCAACTCCAGGATGAATCAGGAATTCTTCATCATACACATCTGGAGAAGAAAAATATAACCAAAGAATTTTTTCAGAAACTTTACTGACAGGAAGATGTCCTGGATGATCAAATCAAAAAATATCTCCATAAAACTAAATTCACTCATATTGAAGAACACAGAGAGATTCTAAATTGGCCCATAATAATATTTGAACTGACAGAAGCTCGCAAAAAACAAAAGAACAATAAAACCCCAGGACTGGATGGAATTCCCATTGAATTTTATAAACTCTGTCAACAATCTATAGATCAAATATTACTACAAGTTTTCAATGAAGCACTATCAACAGCCGAAATTCCAAAATCCTGGACAGAAACCATCATTACATTAATACATAAGGAAGATTCAGACCCAACCCAAATTAGAAACTATAGACCAATCTCACTACTTAATGTGGATTATAAACTATTTATGTCAATATTGGCACAGAGACTTAAAGCAATAATACATAATTATATACACCCAGACCAGAATGGTTTCATACCTAGGAGACAGATCAAAAACAATCTGAGAACGATTATAAATATCTTAGAATACTACGACCAGAAGATAGATAAAGAAGTGGCCATAATCTCACTTGACACCCAGAAGGCTTTTGACAATTTAAATTGGGCTTTTCTCATAAAACAACTTGAGTGGATGAACTGTGGAGAGAAATTTCATAATCTGATTAAAAAAATTTATTCTCACCAAACAGCAAAAATTTCAATAAATGGCGATATGACACAAATTTTTGATATCCAGAAAGGAGTACGACAAGGATGCCCCATGTCACCGTTACTATTCATATTAGCACTGGAAGTCCTATTAAATGAAATAAGAAAGGAGGAAGATATCAGAGGACTTAAGATCTGAGGAGAGGAGTATAAACTGCTCGCTTTCGCAGACAATGTAATTTTCAATTTGGAAAATCCAATACGTTCTGGACCCAGGCTGATATCTATGATAGAAGAATATGGGGAAGTTGCGGGCCTCAAAATAAACAAAAAACGAAAGCACTGACAAAAAATATGACTCAGATACAGAGAGCAGAATTAGAAGAAAAATTAGGAATCCAAATAGTAAAGAAGATAAAGTATTTAGGTATTTGGCTGACAGCAAAAGCTTCTACGATTAAAGAAGACAATTACACCAAATTATTAATACAAATTAAAAAAGATTTAGAAATCTGGAACAGTCTACAACTGTTGCTGATGGGCAGAATTAGCTCAATAAAAATGAATATATTACCGAGAATACTATACCTATACCAGGTAATACCAATACATCCGGGAAGGGATTTTTTCAAAAACCTCAGTAAAATAACAACAACTTACATATGGCAGGGAAAGAAAGCTAGAATTAAGATCAAAGCTTTACAAGACTCACGAGACAAAGGAGGCCTGGCAGTACCAGATTGGGAGCTGTATTACAAAGCAGCAGGATTGACCTGGATCAAAGAATGGATGAAATTGGACAATAAAAGAATTTTATATTTAGAAGGCTTTGATCGCATACGAGGATGGCACGCTTTCCTATGGGACGGACCAGATAAACGACACAAGTACTTTCAACGACATATAATTCGGGCTTCACTATTCAAGATTTGGCAGGGAATTAAGAAAAATTATTATACTAGAATACCAAAATGGTGGTCCCCAATGGAGGCATTAATATATCCAAACACCCTTGAGATAGGAAAGATGAAGCGATATCAAGACCTAGTAAACCAGGAAGACAAACTTACTCCTAGACATCAACTTCAAATTGGCGATACAAACATTGATTGGTGGCACTATACCCAAATACACTCAAGATATAACATGGACAAAAAACAATATGGAATTGCAAATGATTTGAATGAATTGGACAAAATTCTACTAGGAACAGACCAAAAAATGATAACCAAAATATACAACTACCTCTTGAGAGATAACTTAATAGAAGAAACAGTCAAACACAATATGATAATGTGGGCCAGAGACATAGGACATAACATTAAACTGGCAGACTGGGAGAAATTATGGAAGCAGAATATTAAAATAACAAGAGCCACATCATATAAGGAGAATTTCATTAAAATGTATTATAGATGGCACCTACCACTGGCCCGACTAGCTAAAATACATCCAAACACCTCTGCATTGTGCTGGAAATGTAAAACAAAAAAAGGGACATATTATCATGTTTGGTGAAAATGTAGGAAAGCCCAACAATATTGGCAAAACATAAAGAATATAATCGAGGAAATAACAAATTTACAAGTAGAAAATAGTCCAGAATTTTACTTATTTGGCATGACAACAGCACAATATAACAAAGAAACTAAGTATCTCATTATACACATATTGACAGCAGCATGACTACTGTATGCCCAAAATTGGAAACTAGACCAACTCCCAACCAAAGATAAAATCATCTCAAAAATAACAGAATGTGCAGAAATGGACAGATTGACGCTGGAACTCCAGGACAAGGAAGAAAGCAATTATTATCTTGTATGGCACCAATGGTATCAATGGCTGGAAAGCGTTAGTCAAATCATTGAAGATAGAGACTAGGGCCGTGATGGCGAACCTATGGCACGGGTGCCACAGGTGGCACGCGGAGCCATATCGGTGGGCACGCGAGCTCAGCTCCGACATGCATGCGTGCACCAGCAACCAGATTTTTGGTCCTTCTGGGCCCACCATAAGTCAGGAAACACACTGTTTCCGGCCTCCAGAGGGCCTCTGGGGGGGGGAGGCTGTTTTTGCCCTCCCCAGGCTCCTAAAAAGGTTCTGGAGCCTGGGGAGAGCAAAAAATGGGCCTACCGGGCCCACCGGGCCATCACGTGCCAAAAGCAGGGGGAGCACGGGGGGGCGGGGCACATAGAATTATGGATGTGGGCACGCGTGCATGTGACCCCACCACGCTCCCCCCACTTTTGGCACATGATGGCAAAAAGGTTAGCCATCACTGGACTAGGGTGAAAGATTTGTAACAGGAGAAAAAATCTGAATGAAAACAGTATAGTCTTAGCACATTAGAATGGAATTAGGAATTCAATAAGTAACTTATATTAAAGCTCAATATTATATATTCTGTTGATGACAAAAAACTTATATGTAAAATGTTGTGTGGGTTTTGTAGGTGGAGGGATTTTGTTTGTTTTTGTATTGTCTTTACATTTTTGTTTATAATTTAATAATAATGAAAAAGAAAAGAAAAGAAAAGAAATAATGAGTCAAGACTTGGTGTCATGGTTGATTCGCTGCATAGCCTGCTCACAACCACACAACAATAATGGGGGGGGGGGAGAATGTGAGAGTGGTTTGGGAGGGAAGCTCTGGAATGCAAGTGTGCCATGCAGAAGCCTGAGACAGTTCCACTCCAAGGTCAACAACTCTGATAACATCTCAGGCAAACAGATTGTTCTCAAAACAATCCAGGTGCAACTGATTGGACAATGGGAGGTCCAGGGGGAAAAATGGGAATTTATCTTATGCTTTTCACATGTGAAATGGTAGAACTGGCTTTCCACTTCTGTATCCACATGGCCTTTCAGTAAAGTATACTCTTGGAAAAAAAGAAAAAAAATTTTTTTCTAGCTAGCATATTGGGATGGTTGACACTTGGAACTAATCCTAGAAATACTTGTATTTTAATCAGGATAAATACTTGGACATCTTGGACTGAAATAGACTTTAAGAATATGCTACCAGGAGAGCTAAGAACAATATCCCCAGGGTGAAATATTGGCTGAGCATTTATGAGCAATATGTAAGGCTGGTTTATTTAGGTGAGATGTATATCTTGGGGAAGATATTCCAGATTTAATTGGCTGTCAATATCTTTAATCTGCTGCCTCAACATAACTATTACACATTTGTACCCCAGTGTGATGAGTTTAATAAAAATGGAAGGATCTTCACTTTTTCATATATTACTTCCAGCCAGGATAAAACAAAATTGTAAATGAGAATCCCAGGTCTGTGAACTGTATAGCCATTGGTCTCAATCCTACTGTTGCTGGCCTCATAGTGAACAATTGTGTTTGTGTTAAAAATTCTGTACATAGCCCCACAGAACAAACAGTGCACAGTCCATATGGTTTTTTTCTGCTTAACTGCAAGAAGGAGGCAGGAAACTTTATACAAAGTAAAGACAGAGTTATACCATAGACCATAACTGCAAACTTATGTACACCACCATCTACTGGTTCAATACTACTGAAGTTGTTGCAATACAAAATATATGAACAATGTATTCCAACACCCACATATAATAAATACTCCTTAAATTAGTCCCATTTTAGATCTCAGTTCTATAAATCTGTTTCTTATAAGTGGTTTTGTCAAAGCATCTGCAATCATGAGGTAGCTCTGAAAGTGTCCATGTCTGCAGCTTAGTAAGATATGTCATCTCTTCATCAGCAGCTCTGATCAACTTTTGTTTCTCATAGGTTGCAAGTCTTTGCATCTTATCCCAGGAATCTGGCTCTGGTTTTAATGGTATGTGAGCAACATAGGATAAATGTTTGGCTGGGATGCCTTTATTGCTTCTGGTGGATTTCCTGATTGAAGCCTCTTGTGGCCTGATTTCTTCTTTTACAGTATTTGGATAGTCTGCATTAATTTCTATTTCCGTGTCACTTTGTTGCTTATCTTCATGTTACACTGATGTGGAATTTCCCTCAGTTTGAAGTGTTTGTGTTAGTTCATGAAATTTTGAACACACTGAAGTTTCATCGACAAAGAGCCTGGTGGTGTGGCAAACTAAAGCACTGTTATTAACATCAGCTGCCTGCAATTACTGCAAGTTCAAATCTCACCAGGCCCAAGGTTGACTCAGCCTTCCATCCTTTCTAAGGTAGGTAAAATGAGGACCCAGATTGTGGGGGCAATAAGCTGACTTTGTATAAATATACAAAAGTATGAAGGCTACTGCTTAACGCATTGTAAGCCGCCCTGAGTCTCCGGAGAAGGGCGGCATATAAATCAAATTAAAAAAATAAAATAAAATAAAAATAAATAAATAAATAAATAAAAAATTACACTTCTACTGATGGTTACATTGTTTGTGTCCTGGTGTAAAATTCTGTATCTCTTTTGAGATTCCCTGTACCCGACAAGTACACTTCCCTTTACGCAAGTATACCATTTTGTACGTTTTTCTTTTGAGATGTGCATATAGGCTTTGCTTCCAAAAAATTTGAGATGACTTAAATTCAGAGCTTTTCCATTCCATAGTTTATATGGAATTTTCTCAGTTGATTTTTCTGTTAGTTGGTTTTGGAGATAACATGCAATCATAACTGCTTCCCTCAAGTATGTGGTTGGCATATTGCATCAAACAGTATAGTTCTTCCACTCTCACATAGAGTATGGCTCATTCTTTCTGCAACCCATTTTATTCTGTTGCATGGCACAGTAGTTTGAAATATTATGCCAGGCTTTCTTGGAATCACCTGTGTGTTTTCACTTATATATTCAGTTAAAAGTCTATGGAGATTCAGTTATATATTCAGTTCCATTGTCTGTGTGCAAGACACTTGCCACTTTGCCAAATTTGTTGCTTACTTGAGCCAAATACTGTTCACGTTTCTCTGGGACTTCATTTTTGTTGTGTAACAGATATAGTGCAGTATACCTTGAGTTATCATCTATAAAAGTGAAAAAATACCTCTTCTTCCCTGGAGTTAATTTTTCCACTGGACTGCAAAGATCTGAATGAATTAAGTCCAGAGGTGTTTTTTAAGCTTTGCTGTTATTCTGCTTTGGAAAGGCTTTTCTTGTCATTTTTCCAACTGGTTCATTGTTTGATCACATGGATTATTTTTATTCCACTTGCATAGTCATTCTCAGTTCATTTCTTTATTATATCAGGATTTCTGTGCCCAAGTCATCTGTGCCATGTGTGAATGCAGTTTGAATGTTTTTCCTCCTTGGCAGTATTAATCACCTCATTGCAGTTCAGCTGATATAGTTCATCTGCAATTTTACCAAGATAAAGTAAGATATCCCTTTTTGTGATGGCACAACTGTTCCCTTGGAAGTTCACTACATTGCCTTGTTCACTACATTGCCTTGTTTTTAAGAGCATGGACATACAGGCATGGTGAAATCTAAAATTTGTTACTACTGGTTCTGTGGGCGTGGCTTGGTGGGGGGGGTAATGTGACTGGGTGAGCATGGCCATTTTTTTTAACTTTTAAAACCATTTTTTCTACAACCTCTTCAGCAAAGAGGTTGTAAAAAATGCTTTCAAAAGGCTCTGACGATCCCAGCTGAGTTGCCTGATCGCAGAGGCTTTTTAAAAAACTCAGCTGGGATCGTCAGAGTCATTTAAAAGAAAAAAACCCTATTTTTGTTTTAAATAACTCTGACGATCCAAGCTGAGCCACATGATCATCAGAGGCTTTTTTTGTTTTACTTTTAAAAGCATTTTTCCACCGAAGAGGTTGTAGAAGAAATGCTTTTAAAAGTAAAAAAAAAAAAAAAAGCCTCTGATGATTGTGTGGCTCAGCTGGGCAGGGGGGGCACGCAGGGATTTTTGCTACTGGTTCTCTGAACCACCCGCCTCTATCGCTACCGGATCGGGCGATCCGGTCCGAACTGGGAGCATTTCACCCCTGCATACAGGGCATTTTTCACAAATATCTTTCTGATGACACTCTGGAAAATAGGACAGTAAATAAAACAATCTCCTATTCCTTCTGATTCCATTATTTGCCCATTAGCTGTGGTAATTTTTTTAAATTTTACTCTAGTCAAGGAGAATAAATGAAAAATTTGTCATTTGTCATGTGACTCATAGCTCCTGAATACACTATGCCTGCAAAGATGAGGTACAACTTTTGGATTGAAAAACATATTCATTGTCTGAAGTAAAATCTTTTGTAATTTAGTTTGTTTTTTGCATTCTAGCTTTCCAGATTCTGCAATCTGCTTTAAATGGCCTTGTTTCTTGCACACAAATCATTCACGTGTTTCTTGCTGCATGTTACTGCTTTTATTTCTATTTTTCATCTTTAAAGCAGATTCTGCGACAGAAGCACCGTCACTATTAATTCTTTCTGTTTTACAACACTTATATTCACCCACAAGCTTGCCCTTAACATATTCCAATGTCAGTTCATCATCTGGACGTGCTGTGACAAGCATTTTATAACTTTCTGGTAAATCACTAAGTAATAGTGCTGTAACATGAAAATCTTTTATTTCTTCTCCTATACCCAGGGGTGAGCTGCTGCCCTTGTAACAACCGGTTTGTCCAGAACCGAAAATGTGAGTGTGCACGGCATCAAAAAACCAGTGGTTATATAGGATGTGATAGCGCTAGGGGAGGTGGCCCAATGCTATCACACCAGCCCTGATTGGAACTACCGGTTCACCTGAACCAGTCTGAACTGGCAGCAGCTCACCACTGCCTATACCTCTTTCATGCACTTTTTATAATCCTCCCCACATTTCATAGTTTAACACTTACATACAGCATATATGTATGATCTGATCATCTTCTGTGCTAAGAGATTGTGCTCTGAGCTTTCTGAGCTTTCTCCATCCAGTCATCTGAAGCATGTTCTGGCCTAGCTTCATTTATACATTGCCATGTACCTTCTCTTATTAGCAGCATCTTTGTCTTGAATTTCCAAGACTGGTACTTCTGGTTTGCCAGATTTGCAAATGAAAGCTTTGTTGCAGTTGTGTTACTGGCAATTTTTTTTTATTCTACTGCAGTCTTCTTTCTGTAATTGTATCTTGCATGTATTTGTTGTAGCTGGCTATGCCTGGGTCCATAACCTGTTAGAAATTCTGTATACTGTAATTTCTACAGAACAAATAATGCACAATCCACATGGCCTTTTTCTGCTTAACTGCAAGAAGGAAGCAGGAAACTTCATACAGAGAAAAGACATAAAATTATACCATAGATGCAACTACAAACCTATGTACATTGCATCTACTCGTTGAATACTGCTGTTGCAATACAAAATACATGAACAATGCATTCCAACCATTTGAAAAACAAGGGACTTGAAATATGTTACTGAGAAATATGGTCTGAACTATTTTTAGAAACTGTAAGAATTATATGGGCCTAACTGGATACCAAATGAATTTGGAGTACAGCTGGGATGAATAAAGTTTTTCTACCATGGAAAAATGATTGCAATACTGATGCAGCTTTTTGGGCATTTTGAACTTCATATTCTCTGTGAATTTTGCATAAATAAATGGCATAAAAAAACTATGCATAGATACTAACACAATTTAATCTTCTCACTAAGGTGGTTATTTAGAATTCAAACATGTATTTTGGATTGTTTCACAGAGGCCATTGCTTTGGTCCTGTAGTAAATTCTGGGAAACTAATACTGTTTCACCTGCATGCTGCTTTGTTAATTTTGGTGGGTAATAAGAAAGGTCATTCATGAGAACAGCTAATGCATTAATATAATAGTTAAACAACAATGGGCAGGAATAAATCTTGCCTGATTCTTTTATTAACAGGGATCTTGTTGGTATAGTGACTTTGAGAGCAACAAAGTCTTAACTTAAGTATATGGATGGTAGTAGCAGCCTTTTATATATAGATAAATTTTGTAATTTGTATACAAATAGGGCCTATGAATCAAGTCAAAAGCTGTTCTAAAGTCTACATAGAGTGAAGTGATTTGGAAGTACACTGTTATGCCAGATGTTGTAGAATCAAGACAAAGTCAAAAATGGAGTTGCCTGTTCTAAAACTAAGTTGTTTTACAAAAAAATGTTCAATCTATACCTTGCTGATGAGACTGAGGAAGATGCTGGATTATAAATGGTTAGAAGCTTTTGATTCCCTTTTTTATAAATGGGGATTATTAAGGCAAGGTCCCAGTCTTCGGAAATCATTGCTTTTCAGTCAATGAATAAAGAAGCAAAATGCTGGAGTCCACTAGTCCATGTTGGAGCATATAACTCTGACTGCATTGTACCAGAGTTAAACTGCTTAATTAAATCTACAATTTAGTACTTGTCACTTTATGCCATTGAGGGACTGAGCCATATTCAGTCATACAGAACTCTATTTCGAAGGCAGGTATTTTATTTATGTATGTTCAAAAATGGTCCTGGTGTTTGTTAAGGCTGAGCAGACAGGCAGAAAGATAAGGAGTAATATAGTACCAGAATATGCCTGTGTAGAGTGTGTAGAGGGCTAGTTCTATATCTGTGAAGCAAATAACAAGCTGTCATCTGGCATTCTGACATTTTGACCAAATCACATTGGTGATCAAACCACATTGGGTGAATGTGAAATTTCTGCTTCTATTTAGGGGAATATATTTATGTGCTAGAGTAAGAGCTGACCATAAAAACTGAATTAGACAATTGTAAGTTATAGGAATACTGTCTTCGGAAACCCTTTGCTTCATTGAAGGCTTGAGTGAAAAACTCTCTTCAAGCAAAACTGAAACTTCTAAATAGGTGAGACGCTTCATAGCGTCACTTGATAATTTATCAAAAAGCTTTCTCTTATCAGAGTATTGTCCAGTTTTGGTCCCCTTAGAGTGGATTAAAATGCTTCTACTCCAAAGGCTGCATTAATATTCCAAGTAATGTGGTGGTATAAAAAAGTTTTAAAAATAAAATTTGTCTCTTTAAATACAAGATCACAAAGACAGTTTTTTTTCCCCTTAAAACAACTATTTAGAACTTGTCTAAACTTGTTTTCAGTGGGAAGCATTTCCAGGCTGAATAATCCCTGGAAATCACACTGTAATGTGTATTAAAATTGCCCAGGTTGCTGAAATTGTTACAGAAGTAATGTGGTTGATAAGCAAGTTGGGAGGGAAAGAAAACCCTCAAGTACAACCGCATGTGGTCTCCAAATTGCTTTTTTATGGCCCTTAAAGTATTCAAACATAAGCACTAAAAATCAGCAGCATGGTCTCTCACTATTTTAAGATTTAAAAAGAGTTGAAAACTGTAGCATAAGCCCCATAATAAACTTAATATAGTCCTTAAGAAGAAAACAACAGCAAACAACTCTCTCCCAAATCCCAGAAATTTTTGAAACTCTGCCCTTATGGCTTGAAGGAGAATTTTCCAGCCAGAGTTTTATTTATTTATTTATTTATTTTTATTTATTGAATTTTTATACCGCCCTTCTCCTTTCAGACTCAGGGCGGTGAACAGCCAACTAAAAACAATTGTATACAAAAGTTAAAATAATTTTAAAATAATTTATAAAATTTGGCCCATAATTTAAAACATTTCAATTTAAAATCAGTATCAAATATTAAAACCCACATGGAGTCAGGCCAGCCCGGCTAACTGAAAGAAGTAAGTTTTAAGGGCCCGATGAAAAGTCCGGAGGTCTGGGATCACTCGTATCTCTGTGGGTAGATCGTTCCAGAGGGTGGGCGCCACCACAGAGAAGGCTCTCCCCCTGGGGGTCGCCAGCCGACATTGTCTGGCGGACAGCACCCTGAGGAGGCCCACTCTGTGGGAGTGAACTGGACAGTGGGAGGCAATTGGTGGCAGAAGGCGGTCCCGTAAGTACCCCGGCCCTAAGCCATGGAGCACTTTAAAGGTGGTTACCAAGACCTTGAAGCACACCCGACTGTCCACTGGAAGCCAATGCAGCTCACGCAGGAGAGGTGTCACATGGAAGTGCCCCGTCGCTCCCATAATCCCCCACGCGGCCGCATTCTGCACCAGTTGGAGCCTCCGGGTGCACCCCAAGGGGAGCCCCATGTAGAGAGCGTTACAGTAGTCCAGACGAGAAGTGACGAGTGCTTGAGTGACTGTGCATAGGGAGTCCCGATCTAGAAAGGGGCGCAACTGGCGTATCAGGCGAACCTGATAAAAAGCCCCCCTGGCCACGGCCGTCGTATGTTCTTCTCAAGACAGCCGTGAGTCCAGGAGGATGCCCAAGTTGCGAGCCTTTTCCGTGGGGGCCAGTGATTTGTCCCCAATAACCAGCGATGGCACCAGCTGGCTATACCGGGACACCGGCAGCCACAGCCACTCGGTCTTGGACGGGTTGAGTTGAAGCCTGTTTCTCCCCATCCAGACCTGCATGGCCTCCAGGCGCTGGGACATCACTTCCAAGGCATCGTTGGGATGTTCTGGGGTGGAGATGTACAGCTGGGTGTCATCAGCATACTGATGAAACTCCACCCCAAAACCACAGATGATCTCACCCAGCGGCTTCACATAAATGTTGAACAGGAGGGGTGAGAGGACAGACCCTTGTGGCACCCTACAAACAAGGTGCCTTGGGGTTGACCGCTGCCCCCCTGTCAACACAGATTGTGACCGGTCGGAGAGATAGGAGGAGAACCACCGCAAAACAGTGCCCCCCACCCCTAATCCCTCCAGCCGGCGCAACATGATACCATGGTCGATGGTATCAAAAGCCTCTGAGAGGTCTAACAGGACCAGGATAGAGGAACAACCCCTACCCCGAGCCCTCCAGAGGATCGTCCACCAACGCAACCAATGCCGTTTCCGTGCTGTATCCAGGCCTGAAACCGAACTGGAGTGGATCTAAATAGACAGCTTCATCCAGGTACTGGGGAAGCTGCTGCACCACCACACTCTCAACAACCTTCGCAATAAAACAAAGGTTGGAGACTGGACAATAGTTAGCCAAAACAGCTGGATCCAGAGAGGGCTTCTTTTTTTTTTAATTGAAAAAGTTTTACACATACAAATTTTCCCCCTTTTTCCCCCCACCCTTCCCCAACATTATAAAAATACATATACATAAAATATAATTCCCTCCCAATCCCACCCTAACCCTCCCCACCACCCTTTTCCCTCCCATCCCCCTTGACTTCCACTATATGCAATGCTAATAATTCCAAACAATATATATGTTATTCATCCCTTCCATATCTTTTTCTCTATTTACTAGCTTATCCATCAATCCCCCTCAGCTGAAAGCTACATAATATTTTCTAGTCTGATATTTATTCTGTATATAATCAATCCACTTTTTCCATTCCTGTATATAATTCTCAAGCGTCTGATCTTTTAAAAAAGCTGAAATCTTCGCCATTTCTGCAAATCCAGCCATCTTCTGAGTCCATTGGTCCACAGTTGGTAAGGCATCATTCTTCCAATATCGAGCAATCAACAACTAGCTGCTGTCACCATATACAAAATCAATTTTGTTTCTCCCAGTGTGAAATCCTTAACTATACCTAGTAAAAATAATTGTGGAGAAAATTGTATTTTTTTCTTCAAAACATTTTGCATTACCCACCAAATTTTTATCCAAAAAGCCTTCACTTTCTTACAAGTCCACCAAATATGATAATATGTAGCATCTAAACACTCACATCTCCAGTATTTTGGTTGAACGTTAGGATACATGCAAGACAATTTCTTGGGATCTAAGTGCCATCTATAAAACATTTTATAAAAATTTTCTCGCAGATTCCGTGACTGTGTAAATTTAACATTCTGAACCCATATTTTTTCCCAAGTATCCATCATAACTGGTTGAGAAAAATTCTGTGCCCATTTAATCATACAATCTTTAACTAACTCATTTTCTGAATCCCTTTCTAGCAAAACATTATAAACTCTCTTAATATGCATTGGACCTATCTCTTTTATCTGTCTAACCAATTCCACTTCATATTCCATTAAACCAGTTTGTTGATCTTCTTTCCATCTCATCTGCAATTGATTATACTGCAACCAAGTCAAAGAAATCCCTTCTTCCAACATCGTTTCCAAAGTCTTCAACTGCCATCTATCCCCTTCAGTATAAAGTAACTCTTTGTATAAAACCCCCCGAGTGACTTAATATTTGTATTCCTCATGGTATCAGCAAGATCCAGCCAAAACGGAATCTTATAATCCCAATTGGTTCGGTGCTTCTTCCAAATTCTCATCAAGGCATTTCTAAGTATATGACTATTAAACACTTTATCCACTTTGTAATCATAAAATAAGTATGCATGCCATCCCCAAACAAGGTCATGACTTTCTATATTCAGCAATTCAGTCTTTGTTTTTCCAAACCAATCACTTATTTGTGTCAATGCAGCTGCTTCATAATATAATCGAAGGTTTGGAAGTTTAAGACCACCCCTCTCACGAGTATCTTGCATAATTTTCAGTTTCACTCTCGGTTTTTTTTCATTCCAGACAAATTTATTCACTCCTTTTTGCCATTCTAGCAATGGTTTATCAGATTTGAGCACCGGTATCATTTGAAATAAGAAAATAAATCTGGGTAAAACATTCATTTTTACTGCTGATATTCTTCCAAGTAAAGATAACTGCAGTTTCTTCCAAGTTTGCATATCTTTTTGTATCTTTTGCCACAGAACCTCATAATTGTTTTGAAACAGTTTTGTATTTGAGTCTGCGACTTGTACTCCTAAATATTTGACCTTTGAGACAATTTCGAAACCTGCCATTCTTTCCAGTTCCTTTTTTTTGCTCTCTGTCAAATTTTTAACAATCATTTTAGTTTTTTTCTGATTCAGCCTAAAACCAGATACCATGCCATATTCTTCTATAATATCTTTCATCTGGATTATTGATTTCATCGGCCGTGTTAGGGTAACAACCAGATCATCTGCAAATGCCCTAGTTCTGTAGTCCTAGAGAGGGCTTCTTGAGGAGGGGCCTCACCACCACCTTTTCAAGGCGGCCGGTAGGACATCCTCACTCAGAGAAGCGTTAATAATCCTCTGGAGCCAGCCTTGTGTAATCTCCCGGGAAGCCAGCACCAACCAGGAGGGACACGGGTCCAATAAACCTATGGTTGCGTTCAGCCATCCCAAGATCCTGTCCACGTCCTCGGGATCCACAGAATCAAACTCCTCCCAGATAACACTCTCAAGACCTGCCTCAGTCATCTCATCTGAACTAACCCAGTCAGTGGCCAAATCTTCCCGAATCTGAGTGATTTTATCATGCAGATACTGTACAAAGTCCTCAGCTCGGCCCTGCAAGGGGCCATCCCGCGCTCGCAGATGGTGGAGGGAGCGGGTCACCCTGAACAGGGCGGCTGGGCAATTATCTGATGACGTGATAAGAGCGGCAAAATAGCTAGATTTTTTCAGCCAGAGATAAAGAAACAATTACACTGAAACACACATTGGTTTATTGGGCGGAAGTATACCAGAGGTGAAAGAGAAAGAAGTCTAAAGAGAAGTGGAGATACTCATTTGTTATGCAATAAGCCATGTGAGTGATGAGGTTAATATTCCTGATTGAATTAATTCATATACATTTAGTTTTGTTGGGAGAAAATACCCATATACTACCTAGCTCATCCCTTCCCTATCCATTCCACAGGCAAAAGCCTCCCCTGACCTACATGCAAAGTCATAAAAACTGTTTGAAATCTTTTCATCCTAGATACAATGAAACTAACAAAGTGTATTGCCCCAAGAAGCCAGCCAATACTGTGAATCCATCAGGAAGCATTTCTTCACTACTGTGACAGCTTCGGTTGTTGGAATGCAGGTAAAGAGGAAAGTCATAACATAAAGATAAGGAAATCTCCAATACCAATACTCATACAAACACTTACAAAAGATCAGCACATCTCGCAGGGTGAGAGATGACTTTCCTCACCAGACTTCACAGGTCCTCAAGGCAAAAACACATTTACACATCTCACAATCATAGCCCACTATTACTATAAATATATTCTGATCATCATTCTTATTTCATAGCCTATCTTTTGCTTGATGTACTGCATATTATACTGTCAAAGTAAACACTGTCTGCTCCATACAACTTGGCCTATGTGTTCTTCAAAAACATCCTGTCTGGATTCAAACCCCAAACTTTCTTCTAACAGTATCTAGCTAAGATTTAGTATCTACTAAATGAAGATCTATGTAAAAGATCTTGAGTCTAATTGTTTTTTTTTAAAAAAAACAAGTTTTATTGGTTTTTTTCTTTTCTCCTCTCCCACCTTCACCCACATCTTTCTTTTTTTTTTGAACAGTGTTGGTCGTTTCTTATCTTATACAATTAGTCAAATTCAAATACATTTTACTCAATTACAATTTTTGTCAATATAGTTTTCCCCCCTTCCTTCTTTTTCAATATATCTCAGTATTTCTATACTTGCATATGTAAACATCTTCTTCATTTATCCCTAAATTCTAACTTTACTATTTATATATATTTGTCCTCTTTTATTCTTAAACAATTCATTCTTTTTCTTAATATATTTATATTTGTTTGTTCAGAGCTGCCTTTCATCCACTTTATCTTTTTTTTATTGTACAGCAATCTTTCTCCTCAAACCTAGCCTCTCCCTCTTCTCCTTCCAACTTTCTTTCCCCACCTTCTTCTTCTCTTCTCTACTTCTCCTTCCCTTCCCCTTCTCCTCCTCTCTTCCTCCCTGTCTTACCTTCTCTCCTACTCTACTTTTCCTCCCCTTCCTTCCTCCTTACTTTTCCATCCCTCTCCCTCCTTCCTGCTCCCCTCCAATTCCTTCATCTCTCTCTATTGCTGTATTCATTTTCAATTTAATGTTTTCCATTGTGGAGTTCAGGCAGCCTCAAACCCTTATCTTTTTAATTATTAACAATATATTTCATCTTGTTCTCTTTTTTCCTTCAAATCTTTACTCAAACACTTTTCTAATCTCTTATCTTTTTTACTTTTACCAATATATTTTTTCTGCTTTACTTCTTGCAAGTATAACATTTAAATCATTTTATCATTTCAATTTCATTCAGTTTTACATTCAATTTCAATCATTAAATATATTTCTCAAAACATCTTAATGATATATTTCCACTTATTTAAATATATATTTATAAAGCGCATCTTAATCCTTTCTCATTTTACCCAATCCAATTAGTTCTTAAAATATTCTTAATTTGTCTTCTTTTCTCTTTTTAATTATGTTTCAAATACTGTATATAGTTTGAGATATCCCAAATATTACATTTCCCCCAATTTAAAATTCTGCACTTTCCTATTCTGCCCTATATTTCCCATTGTTTCTCCTTTCTCTTTCCTTTTTTGTGTCTTTTCATTGTTAATCCTAGTATGCTTATTTTGTATTTTAAAATCATAAAATCTTTTATTTTGTCCTTTGTTTCTTATTATTTACCATCTCTTTTCCCTCTTTCTTATCTTTCCACTGTAAATCTCAGTGTAATCATTTAAGTTTTTTATATTTTTCCTATTCCACCCTGTCACCCCTTTACTGTCAGGTGTGCTTCCTTCAAAGTCCAAGAAAGAATGACCCCAACTCCATGGTTTATAGAGCAAGGTACTTTTACTGAAAACTGAAGTGATCGCAACCAAAGAAAAGCAGAATCTGAGGCAAAAGCGTGAAAATTACAGATAGAAAGCATTCCCTCCCACTGTCCATCGTAAATCATCCAATCCAAAGATCTCCCAGAGGTCAGGTGGGAGCACACGTCTGGAAGTGTCATCAATCAGGAATGCCACGACCGTTGACCCAATAGCAGATTCAAGGATACAGCACAGTAGCTTAAGTCTCACTTTCATTTCTTCTCTCCGGCACGCTTCCCCCCTCCCCCCGTTACCATGGCAGCCAAAACAGTAAAGGCAGAGGCTGACATTTTTCCTTCTTTGTTTCTTTTCTTTTTGTCCATACTTAATATTACAATTGTTTAATTTTCCATAGTCAATCTCTTTGTCTTTGTCTTCTTCATTATCCATCTCTCTTTCTTGTTTCTCGTTAGTCATTTCCTTTTCATCTTCAGTGCATTCTAGTTCTGTCTTTGCCTCCTCGGATTTCGATTTTCCATGCAAATTTATAATAATTTCTTTTATTTCCAAACACATCACCTTTATCAGTTCATTAAGTTCCTGTCCATTTTATTCTTTCCGGGTTGAATTATTCCAGTTTTAAGTCACATTAAGGTCCCTCTTTTATAATCATCAAAGTCTATCCTCTTGTAGGCAAAATGTATCCTCCTTGATTCTCGCCAGTTATCTTTTTAAAAGTTCAAGGTATCTTCAAAAGTTTTCTCAAAGTAAACAATTCCATGTCATGCTCTTCCTTCTCCTGCAGATGTCTCTCTATAATCCCCAGTTCCACTCGACTAATTCACAAATCGCCATTTTGTTTGTAATCCACATCCGTGTTTACTGAGTCATAAAAGAGAAAAAATCCAGTTTTCACAGCTTCTTTCACCTTTATATACCACCAATCAGTTTATAATCCAATCCAAATTGAATCAAAGTTCCAGATTTACATTTCCATTTGTCAATCACTTTTAATTCTTTATTCAGGTTGTTCTATGGCACACTTGTCATTCTCACTTTTTCTTTCCATCTGCCATCTCCCACCGCCGCTATTTAGCCGCAATTTCCACGCCGGAGTAATTTTAATAATAGTTTAGTAGTTGAAAATATTTAGAATTTTTTTTATTGTCTATGGGTTAGCCAATCACTCACCTAACACCAGCACTCTGTCCAAATCTTCCCTCCTGCACATCGCTTGCTCCAGAGACTCCTGCTTCATGGTGATTCACTCTGATCGCTGTCCCCCGTCACCGGCTTGGAGAGAGTTTCTCGGGCTATCCAAGGGATTTGCCTGTCCCTCTTTAGGCACCAAGCTGCCTCTCTTTCTTCACTTTCCCTACAGGACAGCTTCGGTCCGAAGACCCCTGGTGATGGTTCATCTGGCTGGATTTTTCCAAGCTCATCGGAGCCTGGCATTTTCCCAGCCAGTAGCGCTGCTCCGCTTCCAGATCGTCCCCAAATTTCCAGTCTACTTGTTAATGCTACATGGCCAGGTTTGCATTCCTGTAGTTAACAGATTCACTTATGTATCCTTGTTACTTTTGGTGCAACTGAGAACACCAAGCACTAGATTACCTTATCTAAGTTTGTATTACTGTTTATTTAAATAATGTACATAGATTAGTTTCTAAAGTTGACACTTCCCTTCTCAGTGCTTATTGATTTTCAACTATCAAAGGTTATCCTTATTTAAGGATAAGATAAGCTATAAAAATGCACCTCACTTTTCTTGCAATTGAATAAATAACACTGTCCAGTTTTGCAAGGGACATATATTTCAAGAAATGATTACCAGCTTCTTTTAGCTATTAAAATGTTTCCAGGTGCACTGAAAGATGCACAGCTTGGCTCCCCATTATCTGTTTACCTGGCTTGAAGTTTGGTTATTTTTATCCCACTTAGAATCTCTACATCCTATGGAGAGCACCAATGAGATCCCTGCCCCATATGAGGTACAGTGGCAGGGGGATCAGGGGGATCAGAGGTGAACATTTTCTGGAGGAGCTCCCTTCTTGTGAAATGTCTTTACCTCAAATATAAAACTGCACCATCATTCTTAATACTAAGGACATCTTTGAAATTTGAGTTTTTAATGTACACTGGGGAACTGATGCAAGGATGAGAGATGGTACTCTAGCTGAGATAGATCTATTTGCTTGGTGTTGTAGCTTAATGATGTTATTATCACTTATGGTAATGTGGGAAGAAAAGTGTTAAACTTTCTTATGAGGTCTTAATCTTGTTGAATCTTGCTATTCATCATGGCTATTTACATTTTAAACTGAAAAAGAAAATATTTATATATTATATACTTTGACTTTAGAATCAGTCTAGATAAAGTACTAGGAAGTGATAGATCTAGGAAATGGGTAATTTAAAGTAATCTACTGAGACTTCCGGCAGTGACATCAGAGCAAAGTGGGTGAGGGTCCAATCTGTCGCTTCCGAAAATCCCAATTTATCCCCAATGTGCATTATTTTAGAGAGTCATTGAGGCCACTTGGAGGTTTATCACTGTCCTCACCAGAGTAGTGCAAATGTGTAGCCATCTTGGAACTGCTGTGTTGTAGACTGGAGATAGATGGGGTTTTATCCCCCCTCCTTTATTGAGAGAGGGCTACTCAATTTTGATATAGATGTCCTTTTTAACCTCTATTTCAAACCAGCAGTCCTCTCCGTTCAAAATATGGATTTTGCTGTCTTCAAAAGAGTGGCCTTTGTCTTTTAAATGCAGATGGACTGCTGAATTTTGTCCCGATAGATTTGTTCTATGTTGTGCCATGAAATGATTGTTTTGTTTCCCCAATGTACAGGTCTGCATTGTACTGCATATACCAGGAGTCTGCTACCTTAAACGCTCAAAGAGTCATTTGGACCCATTTCCCACAGAAAAGAAAACACCAGAAAATCTGGGTGGGCATGGCCAACTCGATGTCACTCACTCCCACCCAGTCACATGACCCTCCCCCAGCCACACCTACCCAGGTTTTGTGGCTCCCAATGTTTTCTTTTCTGTGGGAAACAGTATCTCTCTTTCTCTTTCTTTCTATGTCTCTCTCTCTCTGTCTTTCTCTCTGTCTGTCTGTCTCTCTCTGTCTCTCTCTGTCTCTCTGACTCTCTCGTCTCTTTGTCTCTCTGTCTTTCTCTCTCTTGTGTGTGTGTCTTCCCCCTTGAACCATTTTCAAAAACAGGCGATGGTTGGGGTTTGTTTGTTTGTTTTGCTGATGTTTTTTCTTCTTCTTTGGGTGCTTTTTACCATATGATTTAAATCAAGAGTCTTTTCAGGTTCCCAGATAAATGAAGTTCTTTTCATTTTCATTCCCCTGCTGTTGCTCCCTGTCAGCTAAACCCACCATTGGCTGGCTCTGCCCCTCGTCCTCCCTTCCCAATCACTCCTCACCTGGCCTGAGAAGGTAAGGGCAATGGTGGAGGATACAGACTCGCTCCAAATTCCAGAGCAGGAGCAAAGTGTCCCTATACTTGACTCATCTCGCGGGTGCTTCTTCCAGCCCTTGTTGGTGCTGCGGGCATCTCAGTAATTTGGGGAGGTGTGTGACTTGCTCCCCACCCTGAGACGCTGCTGCTTTTGCTGCCTCCATGGCCTGCCTGCTGCTCTCGCAGTGCCTTGCACAGCACAGTTAAATTTAGCACGCTTCACAATAGGGGAGACAGTATCCCCTCCTCCTCCTGGAACCCATTATGATGCAAAGGATCAGCCACAGCCAGGCCAGGCCAGTGTCTTGGGGGGGAGAGCAAGTCGTGCATCTCCCCAAGTAACTGAGGTGCGTACAGAATGAATAATGGCCAAAAGAAGCACCCGAGAAAGAGGCAAGTACAAGGGCGCTTTGCTCCTGCTCTGGAATATAGAGCAAGTCTTTTTTAAAAAAGTTTTTTATTAATAATACAAATTAAAAACATTGGACATGGTGTGGCGTCTCCAGTTTAAACATTGTCATCAAGTTTTACCTTATAATTAATACAATTCCTTATCTCTATACAAGTTTATACTATTTATCACATTTCAAACATGTAGATTCTTACATCTATGAAAGTTACATCAATACCAAATTTGACTTTATCTAACACAGAAAACTAGCGTAAACACATCTAAACATTCTACTCATCAATAATCATTTATCCCAGCATTCCTCCTCCTGTCAAGCTAGTAATAAAATTTGTTCCAGATTTCATAATACTCTGTTTCATTCTTATCTTTAAGTTCCAGAGTCAGTCTGTCCATTTCTGCACAAATTAATATTTTAGCTAACACTTCTTCTTCTGTGGCGGTCTCTTTATTTTTCTATTTTTGTGCAAAAGCCAATCTTGCTGCTGTTAAAATATGTAATATTAGATAAATTGTATCCTTGCTGTAGTTGCCTTTTATGATGCCGAATATTGAGCATCCCCCACTGTCGCCCTTACCTTCTCAGGTCAGGCGAGGAGTGACTGAGAGGGGAGGGTGAGGAGCAGGGCAGAGCAGGGCCAGCCAGTGGTGGGTTCAGCCAACAGGGAGCCACTGCAGGGAGACAAAAAATTCGCATGCGGCTCTGGAGCCACGGGTTGCCGACACCTGGCATATAACAAGTTTGTGTCTGGATGTTTTATCCTTGGAGTGGACAAGCTTTTGCCTTAGTGTATTCTTGGGTTTAAAGTGTGCATGTATGTTGTTTTGGTTGAAGATTCTCCTGAGCTTTTTGGATATCCTGCAACCTATGGAATGAAAACATTGCTTTGTTTATTATTCTCTTCTTTGCCTGTTATGCTGGGTCTTTTTTGGGAAGTATCTGATGAAGGGCCACTTGGGATAGCCACACTTTCTGAGGGCTTCCTTGATGTCTTTTAGTTCTTGTTTTTTCCCATTTTTGCTGGTAGACAGACCTTCAGTTCAGGCGTGTAGGGTTCTGATAACTCCCATTTTGTGTTCCAGTGAGTGGCAAGAATAAAAATGTAAATATTGATTTCTGTGTGTGGGTTTTCTGTAAACTTCAGTATTAGGGCTTCTGTCTTCCTTAATGTGAACTGCACAGTCAAGGAAGGCTAGATTATTTTCCTTAATATCTTCCCACGTGAATTTGATGTATCTGTCCACATAGTTGATATGTTTGGTGAATGCTTCCAATTCCTGTGTTTTGATCTTGACCCAAGCATTGTCCACATACCTATATCAGTCAGTGGGTGAAATTCCTGTAAAGAAGTTTAGGGCTTTGGTTTCTACCTCTTCTATGTAGAGATTGGTCACAATGGGGGACACAACATGGCACAGCTGTGTTTTTGTCTGTAGAAAACTTCATGGTATTTAAAATAGATAGTGGTCAAGCCCTGCTTATATAGACAAAGGCTTAAAACCATAAAACCAACAATTAAATCAAGGAAGTATTGGACTGTGCCATTCAGAATGACTGCATGGCACTTCGGCTGAACTTGATTCTGTCACCTAAAGTGCTAACTTGTAGCAGTCATTTCTTCACTACTGTGACAGCTTCAGTTGTTGGAATGCAGGTGAAGAGGAAAGTCATAACATAAAATGTTGTGGTGTTGCCAACTGGAGAAACTAATAAGATGGTTAGATACTACCATCTTTGTATATTATCGTCTTTACCCTGGGGAAGCCATGACATGCATATATAGACTCCCCAAAATCTACAAAGATGGAACTCCATTGAGACCAATTGTCAGCAGTGTCAACTCTGTCACCTACAACACTGCAAAACACCTTATTAGCTCCTCTAGTTAGCAACACCACCCATCACATCAACAATTCACAGGATTTTGCCAGCAAGGTTTGGAAACTAAAACTGGACCTGGATATTAAATAATTCAGCCCTACTAGGAGGTTTGACATACCAGGGCATAGACTGTGTTGCAGGAATTAGTTATTTAACAGAGTGATAGCATGGAATGGGAGGGGGGAGGTGGAACCTGTCTTGGTGTCGGGTTGTTTTGGTGTGCAATGCCTTATAGCATTGTCTTGACGGAAGAAGCTGAAACAATTTATGTCCAGGATGTGAAGGGTCTGTTCTTCTGTTCCAGCCCTCTTTCTGGCTTGTGCATTGTATAGGTCCTCAATGGAGGGCAGGCTGGTTTGCTGCTTTGATCTCCCTTATTAATACATCCCCTTTTCTATAGGCTTCCTTTTTGGAATGACGTAGCTGCTTGAGTTTAGCTGTGAACCAAGGTTTGTTGTTACTGTTTATTCACAGTTTTCTAGTTGGCACACACAGGTCTTCACAAAATCTGACATATGATGTCACAGTATCTGTGAGTTCACCCAAGTCTTCAGAGATAGCTTCAATGATTTAATGTTGTGTAGCAGTAGTCTATTGTCTATTATTGTCTCTAGTAAAACAGTTGTCATGCTGAATTTATTTTGGCAACTCTTGGCTTAAGTTAGTTAGCTCTGTTGAAATCTCCTACACAATGAGAAAGGAGTCTGGGTATCTTTCTTCAGCCCACAGAAACTGGTCAGCTAGACTTTGTAATTCATTTCTTATGCAAGCTTCGGGTGGAATGTACGAAGCAGTCCAAATAAATGAAGAAAACTCTTCCTGGCAATAAAACGGTTTGCAATTGATAAATAATGTCTCTAAGTCCTTGTCACAAAAATTTTTCAGTGTAGTTACATTTTTATACCATCAGTTATTTATATAAAAGCAGAGACCTCCTCCCTTTTTTTACAAGATGTTTCTGCAATTCTATCTGCTCTTTGAATCTGAAATTCTGGAATTTGCAGGCAGCTATCATTAATTGAGCCATTCAGCCTTATTTCAATGAAGCAGAAGGATGCTGAATTAGAAAAGTCTGCATTGTTTCTATTTAAGAGTGGGAGTTCATCTGCCTTATTTACTAGTGAGCAAAGATTAGTTAAATGCAGACAGGGGAAGGGAGATTTGCTTACCCCAGGCTTCCTGAGCCTTTGTAATATGCTTCCTTCCTTGCCTGTTTTCCTGCTCCTTTTGATCTTTTTCTGCTTCTTCATTTCCACCAGGCCAAAAGAGATAACTGCTATTCCCTCAGTCAGAAGGTCTTCTGCATTTGAAAAGAAGGGAGGAATAGTCCCAGAAAGCTGTTTGTTATGTGAAGACCATTCTTTGATATTCAAAAGTTCAATTCTTGAGTATGAAATTCTTAGAAAGACACAGAAAATAATAAAAAACATCAAAACTACAATAAAGCATTTTACTGAGGCTGCCTTCAGCGGTGCCATCTTGAAGTGACATTTATATTATAGAGAAACTGTTAAAAGATCAAGTTAAATCTTCTACAAAATTGACATGAAAGGTTAATTTCAATTGTAAGTTTAAAGTTTAATTTTTTCATTAAGATGTTTAAAAATATTTAAAAAGCATAAACATGCAAACACAGAAATATCTGTTGTGAAGTTCAATCCAATTATTACATTAAGTACAGATGCAAGATTCTCTGTTTTTATAAGGCTTGTTTGCTGTTTTACAGATATGTTTAGGATTTGTTTGAGAGTCAGTTGATCTAGTGATGAAGGCATCAGGGTAGAAAACAGGAGATTGAGTTCTAATTCTGCCTTAGGGATGATATATATTTCAATATAGAGAAATAAAGGGAGACTAGTATAGATCTGTTTCAAGCTATTTAGCTCTCATCAGCTAGCTTGAAATAGATCTACACTAGTCTCCTTTTATTTCTTTATCAGCGAAATATAAATTTGGTATAAAATGGTTTGTCATCAATGCAACTGCTTGAGGACTCCTGGATTCGAGCTGAAAGGTGAAAGAGATGCAGTATGTCCCTCCCACATGTTGGGGTAGACCAAGTTCCTCGATAGAAAAACACTTAATCTCTCCCCTGGCTCAAGCTGATGAAGGGAGGAGAACTTGTGGCTCAAAGGTTAATACAACTGCCTAACTCACAGGCAGCCCAAGTTCGAATCCAAGTAAGGGTATGGCTAGCTGATGAGAGCTAAATAACTTGAAATAGATCTATACTAGTCTCCCTTTATTTCTTTATCAGCGAAATATAAATTTGGTATTATATAATATATATATCAGGGGTGAAATGCTCCCGGTTTGGACTGGATCGCCTGATCTGGTAGCGATGGCAGCAGGTGGTTTGGAGAACCGGTAGCAAAAATCCCTGCGCCTCCCACCATGCTCAGCTGAATCACACAATCATCAGAGGCTTTTTTTTTACTTTTAAAAGCATTTTTTCTACAACCTCTTCCGATGAAAAAATGCTTTTAAAAGTTAAAAAAAAGCCTCTGATGATTGCGCCGCTCAGCTGGGATCCTCAGAGGCTTTTCAAAGCATTTTTTCTGCAACCTCTTGGCCGAAGAGGTGGTTAAAAAATGCTTTGAAAAGTCTCTGACGATCCCAGCTGAGTTGCCTGATCAGCAGAGAGGCATTGAAAATTTAAAAAAAAAAAGATGGCCACGCCTACCCAGTCACATTACCCGCCCCCAACAAGCCATGCCCACAGAACCAGTAGTAACACATTTTATATTTCACCCCGAGATAGAGATATATATATTTTGATATTTTTATGGTCATCAACAGCAATAGGAGATAAATCAAGCATGGTTGCTATGCACTGCCAAGAGTTGACTTTGCTGAGATGGACAGAAGAAGGAAGGAAGGAAGGAAGGAAGGAAGGAAGGAAGGAAGGAAGGAAGGAAGGAAGGAAGGAAGGAAG
>WNWU01000042.1:255007-279068 GCA_012654045.1 Ptyas mucosa | reverse complement strand
AAGGAAGGAAGGAAGGAAGGAAGGAAGGAAGGAAGGAAGGAAGGAAGCTAATGGCTCCTGATAACATAAAACTGTATGGAGCTTTGGTACAGGTATTGAGACTTGAAGAGAAGAAGCAAGGTCAAACATTTGTTGTCTTAAAGGCCATCTGGTCAATCACTGATTGCTCAAGGCAAGACAATAAATTTTACTGATTCAGAAAACTATATAATCAAGACAACCAGTGGGCTGTATTCATAATTGGGAGTCAAATTTCTTAGCAAAAATCCTGTATTTCCCATTCAGTGAAATAGACAGAACACAGAAATATAGGAAAAAATATACATAAACTGATAATCTTATTGCACTTAATTCACATGAACCAAACATGGAAAACATGGAAAAGATTTCAGCTGATCATTTCCATATACTAATACACCAAAGACAAGGGTTTCTTCCATAATGAATCTGCTACTCTATAAAGTGCTACATTATGTTTCTGAATTTTAGCAACACAACAGATTTGTTGTCATGTCTTGAAAGTTTTTGAGATTATTCCTACTTGCCATAATACTGTAGAGCCTGAAGAATGTTGCCTTGACCCCAGATATGACAAAGAAGAAATTTATCTCTGAACTGTGGAAGAATATGAAGAACAAGTAAAGCTAAGACATATGTTATTCTATATGATTCTAATTGGGTTAAGAACTTCATAAATTAATACAGATTTTATCTCACCTCACCTCACCTCACCTCATCTCATGTTGTCTTATCTGTGTATGTGTTTGTGTAACCATTCTATTTTTCTTCATTTTTGTAGAGAAAAATGAACTTTTATTTTCTGAATATTCATCAACCCGCACACTAATATTGTGAATGTCATCTTTGTTTAGTCTTGTCAAGTCTGTGAGCAGCATTATATTGGCATCTTTCTAAAATAGAATAAAAATACATAGAATATCTACTGAACCTTCCTTCTTTTTCTTTCAAAACTTATGTTATAAAGAATTTGGGAAAATAAAATGATTTATTACTTTTAACTTTGACCTATTAAGTCAAAAGTTTATTCTTCAAAAGAATTTTAAAAGTGTTCTGGTTACATTGTCACCACAAGGATAATTTGGTAGAATCAAGAGATAAAGGGGAAAAGAAATTAATCCAACATTGTTTGGTCAGATAAAGGTTTAACTGATAAAGGAGATATGTATAGCTCAGAACTGAAATGTGGGGTGCTTGGCACTGTATTAGTTGTTTTCTCGCAGATGTTTCATTACCCAAACTAGGGAACATCATCAGTGCTAGTAAGGAGTGGGGTTTATTCTTAATTCATATTTTAGTGGTTTTCCCTAAAAGTGTTGGTGGGAGCGGTCTTGGTGGTTCTTTGGTTGGGTTGTTTACTGTTAGCTTATTTTGCAGTTCCTTGTTTATTTCTTGATTGTTGGTCTGATGTTAGTCTTGATGTTAATCTATGCTCAACTGGATGTTGATGGCTGGTAGGAGATGTTTTGATCTTTTTGTTCCATTTTTGTCTTGTTTATTGTCACTTTTGCACAGTATGTAGATGTTGTTTATGTCTATGTGTCTATTGATGGCCAGGCTTCCAGGAATTCTCTAGAGCTCTTGGATTTGACTTGGTCCAGGATGGTCACAGTATCCCAGTTGAAATTATGGCTAAGTATGTTCATGTGTTGTGAAATTAAAGTGTTTTTTAATCATGTCTTTTGACTGCTAATTGGTATTCATGAATGCTGTCTGCTAGTCTTCTGTCTGTTTGTCCTACATAATAGTTGATTCAGTCTTTACATTATTTTTTTAAAAAAATAGTTCTTATTAAGCTTTTTTACTTTTAAAAACAGAAAAGAAAAAAAAAGAACAAGGACAAAAACAGAGTAAAAAACAGAACGAACATAACAATACATTATATGCTAATTTTACAGCCTTCTGTATCGACATGCATATTGTCTATTTTTGTTCAATTCTTCTACTAAATACATAGGTTTACATTATATTTATTTACACAATCAATATTATAAGGTTAACAATAATTAGTAACATATAGTTCTTTATTTCAATGATATTAAATTTCCCAATTCTTATTTAGATTTCTTTTTTCTAACCATTTGTAGAATTTGTTCCACACTGTTGTGGCCCGCCAGTGGCCTGCACGGATTGTGGCTGATCCTGATGATGAGGAGACTGGTGTGGTGTCGCACCAGCAGCCTGTGCAGCTGGCGCTCAAGTTGGACAGCGAGGAGGCTGAAGAAGATGTGGTGCCAGAAGCAGAGATTTAGCCAGGGCCTTCAGAACCTCCAGAGGCTCCTTCAAGTGAAGAGAGTGAAGTGGAGGAGCCTCTTCTCAATGCACGAGCACGCAGGGCTGCCAAAAGGCAGGATTGGTTACTCAGGAGGAGGTCTTCTCGAGTGTAAGGCTTGGGGCTAATTAGCCACTCCCTTAGCCTATTTAAGTTTGCACACAGCTGGCAAACATTGCAGGAAACAACGTATGTTCGTCTGGTCGCTCATTGAGCATTTGAGAGTGAAGTTTCCTTGCAAACCTGGTTTCTGGGCTAATTGCCAACTCTTGTAAGCCTTTATCTAATCTTTGGAATTCCTGGCAGGCTGTTAAGGACATTTTTAGTAATAGCCTGCATTTGAAAAAAAGACTGTTTGTAGTAAACAGAGTTGTTCGGAGTTTTGTGTGTGCTACATTTCTTGGGTTCCGTAGCTGGGGCAGAACAGTTTGTTTCCTGCCTGAAAATACACACACAACAGCCTTGAATACAATGTAGCAGCTGAGGGATGAGAATGTGCAGCTTCGGCAGCAATTAACTGTGATGGCTGCTCAGTTGGCTCAGCTTCAAAGCCAAATGGCTTCATCTTCTCCTCCTCTACCTCCTCTGCCTCCTCCTCCTCCTCAGAGAACCTGCCTGGTAGCTGTGCCTGATAAGTTTGCTGGTAATTTGGAAATGTTACTGGCTTTCTTTGACAATGCCAGCTGTTTATGAGTTTGCGAGCTGAAGATTTTCCCCAGGACCGAGATAAGGTCAGATTTATTATCAGCTTGCTCTCTGGCTCTGCAGCTCATTGGGCCATGCCCCTGTTGGTCCAGAACAGCCCGTTGCTTAACGACTTTTGGGGGTTTTGTGAGCACTTGCGGCTGATGTATGAGGACCCTATTAAAGCCCAAACCTCCACCAGATGCTTGAAGTCCTTGAAGCAAGGCCGGCTATCCCTTCAGGAATACATCAGTGAGTTCCGTTTGATAAGCCAGGACTCAGCATGGAATGAGGCAGCACTTATGGATGTATTCCAGGAGGGTTTGTCTGATGCGTTACAGGACGAGTTGGCCAGAGGGGACATTCCTCTGACTCTTAATGAGCTGTATCGTCTGTGCCTCAGGATTGATGCAAGGTTACAGCGTCAGCCCTCTCATCATGACCCTCAGGAACCCCATGTGACCCCAGTTGTACCTGAGGCTCTGGCTCCATGGGAGGAGCCCATGGAGATTGGTGCAGCCAGACCCTGCCTGTCCAGAGCTGAGAAGGACAGACGCCAGACAGGGGGGTTGTGTTTATATTGTGGGGAGCCTGGACATTTCATTGCCTCTTGTGCCAAGAAGCGACGCAGCCCGTCAGCTCCTGATCCTATACCACAGTCAATGCTTAACCTGTTGGGAAATGGGCGAAGCCCAATCTAGGGGAGACTCTGGGTCGGCACATACCAACACCGGCTCATGCCCTGCAGAGGTGGATTCTGGACCCCCTCACCATTTGATTTTAAACACCAAGATCTTCCTTGCCAACAACCCCCAAGGGATCCCATGCTTTGGTGGACTCCGGTGTGACAACCAACTTCATGGACAAGGCGTTTGCCACTCACTTTGCCGTTCCCCTGTGTCCAGTGGATCCTCCCATGGTCATGGAGACCATTGATGGTTGGGTGCTTCTGTCCGGACTGATTAAGGCCACCATTCAGCTTGTGCGCCTGACTATCAGCAAGCTTGAGGAGGCTATCCAATTTTACATCACGTCCAGACTACATTTCCCTTTAGTTTTGGGCCTGGCTTGACTTTGGACTCATGATCCACATATCCTTTGGTCCCAGAATTTCATGTTGTTCCCGAGCCTGCAGTGTGTGGATCATACTCGCCAAGTTTGTGCAGGCCAGGTGCAGGGTCCACTTGCGGTATCTTTGCCGGCCGATCTCTCAGACTTCGTGGACATCTTTAGTGAGAAAGAAGTGGACCAATTGCCCCCACAGTGGCTGTACAATTGTCCCATTGACTTAATCCTGGATGCACCGCTCCCTGTAGGGAGGTTGTATTCTATGTCGGACCCTGAATTGGTGGCATTAAGGGAATTTGTGGACAAAAACCTGGCCCGAGGTTTTATCCGGCCCTTGTCCGCTCCGGTCCTCTTCGTCAAGAAGAAAACCGGAGACTTGCATCTGTGCTGTGACTACCGGAAGCTGAACGCCATTATGGTGCAGAACCAGTACCTTTACCCTTGATTCCTGAACTCTTAGAGAGACTTTGGGGGGCTACTGTGTTTACCAAGTTGGACCTGCACGGTGCTTACAATCTGCTTCAGGTACGAAAAGGGGATGAGTGGAAGACAGCGTTTGGCACCAGGTATGGGCATTTTGAATATACGGTCATGCCGTTTGGATTAACCAATGCTCCCGCTGTCTTCCAGTATTTTATGAATGATATTTTCCGGGATCTTTTGGACCAGTTTGTGGTGGTGTACCTTGACATTCTGATTTACTCGACATCCCGGAAAAGTGATCTCCAACATCTCCGTCTGGTCTTGCAATGGCTTTGAGAACACCAGTTATATGCCAAGCTGGACAAGTGCCAGTTCTTCCAGTCGACCATCGATTTCTTGGGCCATCGCATTTCTCCTGAGGGCATCGCGATGGATCTGAGCAAGGTCGAGGCATTGAGAAGTTGGCAACCTCCCTGTCAGGTGAAAGATGTTCAGCGACTCCTCAGATTCGCCAACTATTACCGGACATTCATCCCTGGCTTCATCACTTTGACTGCGCCCCTCACTCGACTTCTGCAGAAGAAAGTCCCGTTCCTATGGGGCAACCCCGAGCAGCAGGCGTTCCTGGCCTTAAAGCAGGCCTTCATGTCAGAGCAACTCCTTAACCATCCTGACCTGCAGCGTCTGTTTGTGGTAGAAATGCACACATCAGATATCGTGGTTGGAGCCGTGTTACTCCAGGCTCGCATGGATGGCGGTACTCTTTTCCCTTGCGCTTACTACTCCCGGAAATTGAATCCTTCCAAGGGCAATTATATCATCTGGGAAAAAGAGCTCCTGGCCATTAAGACTGTGTTTGAGACCTGAAGACATCACCTCGAGGGGGCCCGACATCAGGTGGAAGTCCGGACAGACCACAAGAATCTGGAGTTTCTGCAGACCGCGCAGAAGCTCAATCAACATTTGATCTGGTGGTCCTTCTTCTTTACCCATTTTAATTTTAAAGTCACCTACATTCCGAGTGGGCGCAATCAACGGGCAGATGCGCTCTCAAGGAAACCCGACTATGCCCAAGTCAAGGAGCCACTTCCGCCTAAGATGATTCTTCCCATCAAGTCATTCGCTGCCATCCAGGAACCTGTCGACTTACAGGGTCAGATCCGGGAGGCACAGCGGCAGTACACCTTGGTCGACTTTCAGAAGCAGGAAATAGGGCCCGACTGGATGTTTACCGATGACCTCTTGAGGAGAGGGGAGAGACTTTATGTTCCATCGGGGCTGCTTAGGGGGTCTTGTTTTGTCCCAGTGCCATGACAACCCTGCGGCAGGGCATTTCGGTTTGTTTAAAACCCTGTATCTTGTGTTGTGGACCTTCTGGTGGCCTCGTCTCCATCATGATGTGCAGACCTATGTGACATCTTGCGTCCCTTGTCGACAGGCCAAGTCAGCCATGGGTGCTCCCCCAGGACTACTTCAGCCCTTGCCAACACCCGACAGACCTTGGGGTGTCATCTTGATGGACTTTCTCAAGGACTTGTCCCCGTCCTCGGGTTTCATGATGGTGTTCGTGGTGGTGGACATGTTGACGAAGATAGTGCACTGTCAGGAATTGCTGACAGCTCGCGCCACCGCCCACATGTTCATCCAGCATGTCTTTCGGCTTCATGGACTACCAGATAGGGTCATGTTGGACAGAGGGACCCAGTTCACCGCCCAGTTCTGGAAAGGGGCGATGTTGGCCTTAGACGTTAAGATCTGCTTATCGTCGGCTGATCACCCCGAAACTAACGGCAGGACTGAAAAGGTCATTGGGATATTGGAGCAATACCTATGCTGCTTTGTCAATCAACAACAGGACAATTGGACAGAGTACCTAGCAGTTGCAGAGTTTGCTTTCAATAATTTCCAGCACACCTCCACCCAAACCACCCCTTTCTTAGCCAATCTGGGGTATCACCCGCGCTTCTTCCCGCTCATGCCCCTTGACTCCCCAGTTTCAGCAGCGGATGAATTCTTGGCTGAGTTACAGGCCATTCATCAGCTAGTGAAATGGGACCTCAACAAGGCCAAGGATGATTACAAAAGGGTCGCAGACCACTCTCGGCGAGCAACACCACCGTTGGCTGTTGGGGATCGTGTGTGGTTGTCAACGAAGCATCTCTCCTCAGACTGGCCAGTGAGAAAACTGGACCATTGGTTCATTGAACCTTTCCCTGTAGAGGCAGTCATCAATCCAGTGGCCTACCGCCTGACCCTGCCTCGGTCTTTGAGAATCCACCTGATGTTTCACCGATCCCTCCTGGTCCCCAAACAGCCTACTTGTCCGCTCCATCAACTGGACCATCCTCAGCCAGCGCCCCATGACAGAGATGGATCGCTGGAGTACGAGGTCGTGAGCATTCGAGACTCCCGGTGGTTGAAGGGTCAGTTCCAATATCTCATTGAGTGTAAGGGGTATGGGCTGGAGGATTTCACATGGGAGGATGCAGCCTCTGTTCATGCTCCGGACCTTGTTCGCGCCTTTCACGAGCAGTTCCCGTCCCGACTACATCCAGATTGACGGACTTGGGAGAAGGGCCCTGCAGTGAGGGATAGTGTTGTGGCCCGCCAGCGGCCTGCGCGGATTGTGGCTGATCCCGATGATGAGGAGGGTGGTGTGGTGTTGCACCAGCAGCCTGTGCAGCCGGCACTCAAGTCGGACAGCAAGGAGGCTGAAGAAGATGTGGTGCCAGAGGCAGAGATTCAGCCTTCAGAACCTCCAGAGGCTCCTTCAAGTGAAGAGAGTGAAGTGGAGGAGCCTCTTCTCAATGCACGAGCATGCAGGGCTGCCAAAAGGCAGGAGTGGTTACTCAGGAGGAGGTCTTCTCAAGTGTAAGGCTTGGGGCTAATTTTTATTTGTTTTATTTATTTTATTTATGTAATTTATATGCCCCCCTTCTCCCATAGGACTCAGGGTGGCTTCCAAAACAAACAATTACATAAACACTTAAAATCAATTTAAAATTAATTAAAACCAAATTAAAATTATTAAAATATTTGAAGTCACCCCTATGGATTCAGCCCATTTGGCGAAAAAGCCACGTCTTCAATTCACGGTGGAAGGAGAGGCGGTCCAGGGCTGTCCTGAGGCTGGTGGGCAGCCCATTCCAGAGGATCGGTGCTCCCACAGAGAATGCTCTTCCCCTGGGGGGCACCAGCTGACGTTGTCTGGCTGATGGCACCCTGAGGAGGCCCGCTCTGTGTGAGCGCACTGGACGGTGGGAGGAAGGCAGGAGATGATCCTGAAGATACCCCTGGCCTAAGCCATGTAGGGATTTATAGGTGAGCACCAGCACCTTGAAACGAACCTGGAGAGCCACAGGCAGCCAGTGCAGCTCGCGCAAGAGAGGTGTCACATGGGAGTGCCGAGAAGCCCCCGTAACAACACACACAGCCACATTCTGGAGTAACTGTAGTCTCCGAGTGCATCTCAAGGGCAGCCCCATGTAGACGATGTTACAGTAGTCTAACTGAGACATGACAAGGGCATGAGTGACCGAGGCAAGGGCATTCCGATCTAGGAAAGGGCACAACTGGCGCACAAGGCATACCTGTGCGAAGGCCCCCCTGGTCACGGCCGTCAGATGATCTTCTAGTGATAGCCATGAGTCCAGGAGGACCCCCAGATTGCGGACCCTTTCTGAGAGAGTAAGGAGCTCCCCTCCCATCACTAGTGACGGGGCCAGTAGATCCAAAGATGCCGGTATCCACAGCCACTCAGTCTTGGATGGGTTGAGTCTGAGTCTGTTTCTTAGCCACTCCCTTAGCCTATTTAAGTTTGCACACAGCTGGCAAATGTTGCAGGAAACAACACATGTTCGTCTGGTCGCTCATTGAGCATTTGAGAGTGAAGTTTCCTTGCAAACCTAGTTTCTGGGCTAATTGCCAACTCTTGTAAGCCTTTATCTAATTTTTGGAATTCCTAGCAGGCTGTTAAGGTCATTTTTAGTAATAGCCTACATTTGAAAAAAGACTGTTTGTAGTAAACTCAGTTGTTCGGAGTTTTGTGTGCGCTACATTTCTTGGGTTCCATAGCTGGGACAGAACACACACTCTATAATAGTCCGAATCTTCTCTTTCCTTAATTTCCATTGTCATTTTATCCATTTCTGCACATTGTATAATTTTCCTAATCACTATTTCTTCTGGTGGTATATTGTTTTGTTTCCACCCTTGTGCAATGGTAATCCTTGCTGCCGTTAGTATGTGTAGTATCAGGTATTGTGAAGATTTCTCTATTTTTGGATCTATTATTCCTAATAGGAAGAACTCCAGTTTGAATTCTATCTTTTGTAATATGATTTCCTCCAACCAGCTCTTAATCTTATACCAATTTTTTTTATATTTTAGGACACATCCACCACATGTGGTAGTATGTTCCTAATTTATGGCCACATGTCCAATATTTTGGCCAATCTCTCTGGTGCCAAATGCCATCTATAGAACATTTTGTACAAATTCAATTTTAACATTTTATGTTGTCGATCAGGGGTGTCAAAGTGGGGGCCAGCGGGCCAGATACATCACGCATGGGCCACATCCACCCAGCTCTGCAAAGGGGAAAAACATTGTGAAACATTACAAAACATGTAATGGCAATGTGATGCTGTGAGTTTGACACCCATGTTGTAGATGATTCCTATTTGTTTCCTTTGGCGAATGAAACATCTGCAAGAAAACAACCAAGCTCAAAGGTTTTACTGTTGAGTTACTTTGCTTTAAAAAAATGATCCCCCCCATTTCTAAACCTAATTAATATTTATTCAATAACATAGACATTCAGTCTGTCATCCAGATCCTACTTTACCCCTCATCTATTATACAAGCTGATGGATCTGGGTTCACTTTGGAAGCTCTGCTGTCTGATATGATCCAGAATTTTAAGACATACTCCTCCCTTATGTATTCCTTTACAAGCAACTTCTCCAATCAACTGAAGTTTAATTGCTGTCCTCAAAAACGATATTAAATTAGCCAAGGCATAACTAGAAGTCTTATGCCGAGTATAGTTGAAAGCTGACTTTAATATTAAATGTCTGATTTACTGTTCAGTCTGGATGAGAAGTCTGACAGATTTAATATACTTTTACAAAATAATAAGTTTATAGACACCATTAAAAACTGCTGTTGGAATACATTAAGTTAGATGTCCACAAGTATATGGATGTATGCAATAACTACTATAATCGGGATGTCCAGTACATAAATATCAGTGAAAAACTATAAATATACAGATTCAGCACAGTTATTACATTGCATATCTTGGACACTAATAAGAAACTTAGGTGAAAAAACAATGATTCGGTGAAAAAACAAAAAGCAATAATTGTCATTATTATTTTCATGCTATCAAATTAATCTGATTCTTGTTGGCATACAAAGTAAAATACAATATAAAAACACCCACAATAAGAAAAAAGGAAACAATAAATGAATAAATAAAATTTGTTTTTCATTCCTTGTTACTACAGGATTCCCAACACAAAAAATAATTTAAATCAACAGTAATTAAAATAAGAACAAAATAAAGAACAAAATGAAAATCATAAAAAGTGGTGCCAAATACCCTCCATAAAAGGTTAATCTTAAATTTTAAATTAAACTGAAATTATTGCAACAGCAAATTTCTTTGTTAACTGTTTCAGATATTAGACAGAAAGTTAAATATACAAAACAACACTTTTTTGAACATGCAAATAAACTAGGGAGATGGTTGGCGTACAAACTAAGAAAACAGACAGCAAAGATGATGATATTATAGTGTTTGCAGTTAGTTATTTAGCATACGGTGATGTTACAACTCCCAGGAGTCTACAATGTTTGTATATAGTAGTTTTTGGGCTGCTAAAAAAATGCTAGTCCATTTAGTTCACACTCATGTGCTTATTCATGGTGCACTACAGGGGACAAACTGACTTCGCACCAGAAAGACAAATGAATCCTTCAGTGACATCCAGAGCCTTCTCTCACCACTGATATCACCTACCTCATAGTCAGATGTCACATCTGGACAGTTACAGAACCAACAGGGGTCCGACTGTCTGTACAAAAATCTGCCTATGTTTCCCACTGAAGTGATACCTATTTATCTACTCAAATGTAGCATGCTTTCAAACTATTAGGTGGGTAGAAGCTGAGGCATGTGATGGAAGTTTACTCCAACACATGGTGCTACGACTTGAATTGCCAGAGCACTGACCACCTCCAGCATCTTTACACCACTGAGCCACCATGCCTTTTTTTTTTGCAGTTAGTATATAGAATCTATTCACACAGAGTGACCTATACATACCTCACATTTAAATAAAACTTATACAGTATAGTTATTAAATCAACAATATGTTTTACAGAATGAAAGATCTATAGTGATAATAATAATTTAGAAATTAAATATTTTTCTGTGTGTGTGTATTTGAAATAGTCAAATATTTTTACACATTCTACTCTCCTTATGGAAATTGTTCTTAGAAATATAGACAACTTATGTAAGATATACTCAGGAAACTTACTTCCAGAAGGAAATCTCTAATTTGGACATTATGGAATCCTGAGGAGAAAGATATATGACCCTGTTTTACTACAATAATGGGCATATTACTAGTGCTACTATACAGGGGTGAAATCTACTTACCTTCCCTACCAGTTCAGAAGTGCACATGCTGCGCCATTGTCAGGTCCAATTTTTGACCCTCTGAGCATGTGCAAAGCCTTCTGCGCATGCACAGAAGGTCAAAAACAGGTTACTTCATGGTTAAAACCAGGAAGTAACAATGTCTGGGCAGGTGGGCGGAGCCTCACACTGCCGCCACTAGTGGTTCGCTGAACCACACACCGCCGCTACCAGTTCACAAGAGCCAGACAGAACCAGCAAGATTTCACCACTGCATAAAAATCCTGAAGATAACAGAAACAGGAACTTAAATTATTATTTCAGATTCTCAGAGTCTTATTTGCACAAGTTTCATAAGTGATTCAATATTCCTGAGGTAACTGGGATACTCCATTCCTAAAAAATTGGAATAGAACCGACTTGGATTTGCCTATGGTGAACTCAGTCTCTTTTGATATTATGGAGTAACTGGTATCGAAGGGGTGGTAAGTGAATACTACCCCTGCCTAGTTCTGTCTCCTCCTCCTCCTCAGATTCTTCCTCAGACTCTGACGGGGCCATGACATAAGTTTTTGGTAGGTTGGACTATAGTTTCTTTTTGCGTGAAGACCAATGAAAAGAATGAGTTAAGTTGCTCTGCTTTCTCTCTGTTGCTCATTACTTCTTGGATTTCTTGTTTTTCTTTTTCAGTGGTATTGTGCTGGATTGGGCTTTTATGATCATATTTGTCAGTTTCTCAAGCTTCTTGAATTGTTTTACCTTTTAGGATTTTCATCCAAGGAATCTTTCCCAAGTTCTCTCTGAGTTTGTTAAAATCAGCTCTTTTAAAATCTAAGACTCAGGTATCATTATGTTCCATTGCTTGTGTTTGCATTATGTTGAATTCTAGAATGATATGGTCACTCCCATCCAAGATTCCTGCAGTTTCAACTCCCTCTATCACTTCTTCTCTGTGTGTAAGAATTAAATCCATTATGGCTGTCCCTCTAGTTCTCTCTTCTACCTTTTGGACAACAAAGTTGTCAGCTAGGTTGGTCAGGAACCTGTTCGATTTCTCACTTGGTACAGAATTAGTCTTCCAGTTGATGTCAGGGTAATTGCTATTGCCATTACTATTGTAATGTTTTTCTATATATAATTGTTAATTGGTTAGCAAAAAGTACATTTATTTTTTCTGCTTGGTTGGGTGGCCTGTAGTATACACCGATGGCAATGTCATTCTTTTTTTTTCTTTTATATTGACTCATATGTATTCTAGGAGGCCTTTGGTTTAAAGCATTTCTGTAGCAATATATGTCAGTGTATAAGAGGTCATGAATTGGAATAGACATGGCAAGAGGTCAGCCAATGGGGACTCTTTGGTGACTTAGACAGTTTGGGCCTGGGTGTGGCTTAGCTTGACTGTTATGTATAAAAGAGTTGGTTTGTCCTTGCATTATTGCCTCTGTATTATATAGCTTCTGTGATTATTGATTCTGTACTTCTGGATTCTGAGTTCTGGTTCTGGCTTCTGCTGTATGGTATTGTATATAAAGAAGTTTCTTATATAAATGAATCCTGCTGAATTATTTACTTGTGTGCTGGTTGGATTGCTACAAACTCTAACAATATAGTGGTCCTTCGGATCTGGACTTTGCTGTCTTCAAAAGAGTGGCCTTTGTCTTTTCAATGAAGATGGATTGCTGAATCTTGTCCTGATGGGCTTGTTCTCCTATGTTGTGCCATGTGTTTATGAAGTGGTTGTTTTGTTTCCCCAATGTACAAATCTGCACATGTCTCATTGCATTGTATTGCATATACCACATTGCTCAGTTTTTGTCTGGGTGTTTTATCCTTGGAGTGGACAAGCTTCTTAGGTTTGAAGTGTGCACATATGTTTTGTTGTCTTCAGTAAGTTCATTATGCCAACCATTTAATATCCAATTTTCAGTATGTACAGGAATTATTTACAAAAGAAAAATAAGTATTGGTAAAACAAGTTATCTTAACAACTGATACTTAACTTACCAGCTAAGAAAGATATAATGTTTTCCATCTTGAGAAATCTACTGTTATACTTTTCAATTTGGAAAAATACTTGTTTTTCAATAAACCCCTATTATTTTTTGTCAACAAATTATATTCCTAAGTACTTAACCTTTTTTACAATGTTAAACAGTAATACTAAGAACAGATATTGCTTTTCTTTGTTAAATTGTATGTCAACATTAGAGGGTTTTTTTTTATTTATCAGATAATCTGCCACAAAAACGTATTACTGAATATATTAATAGTATTAAAGAATCTTTTGGTTGGGTAATTGTCAGTACAGCATTATCACTGTATATTTCAATGTATATTTTTGAATTGCTAATTTAATTCCTGAAAGGTTATTTTCCTGGTGTATTTTCACAGTTAATGGCAATAATAAATGAAGGAGAAAAGAGACCATTTTGTCTTGTCTCTGTATAGTGCATTATTGTGATAAAAAGCCATTTATTAATAGTATGGCTTTTAAAAAAAATAAATACTGTGTATCCAGTCCTTTAAAAAAAATAGAGTCAAACTCTTCATTTTCAAAACCTTTTCTCCTATTCCTCTTAACCAAACTTTTTCTTTCTTCTCTTTCTCCTGATTTTTCTGGAAGGCACAAGGTTATATGCATATACTTGTATGCTTCTCCATATGACAGTGAATTGTGTGAGAAAAAACAATGATTCATGTATGCAAATGTGAATCAATTAATGGAGATAATTTGTTGTAATTGCAATTGTTTAACCAGTAGTTGCTTGTATTTCTAGTCCTGAAATTTTTGTATATCTGTCAATGGTCCAACTAGTGAACCCAAGAAAAGTAGACACTCTTAGGAACTTGTAAATTTTAAAGCAAAACTTTGATACACCAGTTCAGCACTGAAGAATCAAAACCATCTCTGTTTTTTTTCTGCGCAATGATTGTATAGTTAAACAATAGTTTCTCTTTCTCCCCACCCGGAGGTCGTCACACTGTCCAATAATGTCAGAATTTAGGCAGCGTGACTAGTATTATGAGATAAACCCAGGAGCAAAACACAGCACACAGCACACAGAGCCTTTAGATAATTAACAGTGGTTTAATCCTTACCCTTATCATACAGCTACTGACACAAGGAGAGCAATGAAATACACGATGAGAGAGAACATGAGGAGAAGAAGAAATTCCCTCTAATGGCTTCCCTTATATAGGCAGCTTCTTACCCAGCTTCTTAAAGTGGCAGTAACCCTGCTGCCTCATTCCCATTGCATCAGCTTACAGTTGCCTCCGCATACAACCTTCCATCAGTTTACAGCTATAAAATCTTCATACCCTGACAAATTATGAATCATCCTTTTGTTTTGAGAACAGTTCACTTCTCTGTCAGACTGTCAGTGACCTTGGTGGGATTTTGGCCCTCATGGTCTGTCTCTGGAGCATCTGCTTTCTATCTACTCTTTCCTCCCCCCCAGTTCCTTGGCAAGTTGAATAGCAATAAGACCTAAATGCTTCAAAAGCAGTTGAACCTTGACAATATTGCTTTTAGCAGGTTAATATACACACTTGCACATAGTTATTGACTATTATTTTTTTCAATATTTTCAGGTCTTATAGTAACAAATGTTGGACATTATTTGTTTAGATTTATTCTTTTCTTCTATTTATTTTTCTCAAAAAAGGTTGCTTTAAATTTAATTCAATAAATATGAGAAAATATGGGTATTGATTTTTTTCTGATTTCCCTGCCAGCTAGGATTTCCCTGCCAGACTTTTGCTAAAGTTGTAAAAAAAGATTCTGGTTTAAAGTTAAATATTTCTAGTAGATGTTGTCTTATTTTATATTCATAAGATAAAATTACCTTATTCCAGTAATCTTTTCTTAGCATTAGGCATGTTATTATCAACTGAATCAATTCTAGAAGTATTCCAATATCTAAAGGCTGCCACAAAGAAGAGAGGGTTAACTCTTCTCCAAAGAACCTGAAGGTAGAACAAGAAGCAATGAATGGAAACTAATTAATGAAAAAACCAACCTAGAAATAAGGTGAAATTTCATGACAATTAGAACAATTAATCAGTGGAATGGCTTGCCTTTAGAAGTTCTGAGTGCTCTATCACTGGAGGTTTTTAATAAAATTGGACAACTATTTGTCTGAAATTATATAGGGTTCTCCCACTTGAGCAGGGAGTTGGACTAGAAGACCTCAAAGATAATTTCCAACTCTATTTTGTTATTCTCTGTAGGATTTTATTGAAGGTAGTAGACCATAATCTATTGCATTGGTCCAAGTAAAGGATTAGTAGGTATTCGTTTGTGTTTTACTTCCCAGTTTATGATTGAAAGAGAATTACTACTGTAGAATCAACTTGTTGGCTTCTACATATAAGAGAGGATTAGAACCAGGTTTCTTCACTTTTACTTCAGCACCTTGGCTTTTAGACCACACTGGCTCTATTTATATCTCATTTTCTTTTATGTAATATAATATATCCATTAATTTTTTCTTTCTTGGATATTATTACTTTTTATGAGTAATATTGCACTATATAAAAAGAAAATATTTACATTAGTTCATAGGTGTTCATAGGTATCTTAGTAAAAATTATGTCTAATAAATATATATTAACCACAATATAATGTATCACATTAGGCATGCTTCCAAGATTATTTAAAAGAGTTTTAGCTTTGCACAAAGATTTTCTCAATTATTCATTAAGTAAGTTTGTGTCATGTAAAATAATCAACCTAATATATGTACAATGCAAGGATCAACATCCACATTACCCTTTCATCCTTCCGAACTCCTCATTACCTTCTGCTCCTCCCCCTGTGTATATATACCGATGCTCCTCCTCTGGCCAGTTATTACTGTGGTGATCTGTATATGAGAAACAAATAAAAGGTGTTAGTTGAGTTACAACTGAATCCTTGGTTCATTTCTGCACCCAAAGAAATAACAAGAAAACAAATTGGTAGCAAGAGGATGGTTTTGTAGATCCATCCAAAATAAAACAATGCAAGATACCACCGACATAAGAAGAGGACCCACCACCAGGTCCTCCAAAATAAAATTGGCAGCGCAAATAACCCCAGCGAAAAATAAGAATGACAACGAAAGATCATCCACGAGAAAAATAACAACCGAATTGAAGGATGACTACCTAATCTCAGAAATAAGAAAAGAAGAGAAGACAGACCTAATAGAATTGATAAAGTCAACCCCAGACGACCCAGTACTGCTCGCGAAACTCCACAATGTTATGAAAAGTCATGGAGCAGCAGCAGACGAAAAAGAAGCAAGCAAACATCTGCAAAACAAAAATAAATCGGTAAGAGACCCCTACTCCGAATGCGAGCCAGAAAAAGACACTGAAAAACTTTTCCCGCCTTTTTCATGACGGCCATTTTATGAGACCGATCTGACAAAAATGGCCGACCATCTGTCAATCAAAGCCCTGAATTCGAATCCCGATGCAAAAAACAAGAACTGAAAAAGAGAAAAATACCAAAATTCAAAATTAAATAAAGAGCAAATTTGGCAAGATCAAAACGAGTCTCCCACTGAAAAAGAAGTGAGAGAAGCCATGCGATTACTTGAAACCGCATTCGGAGGAAAGTTAAAAATCTCCAAAATGCGACAAGACGAACCTGAAACAACGGCAAACTCCACAATCCCCAAAATTCAAAAAAGACTAAGGTACCTAGAGAATCCATACCTGACAAGCAAGCAGAAACACTCCACTCCCTGCCATGAAAACTCTGATGAGGAACCAGACGCATCCCTGCAAAGAAACACAAACTGCTACGCGAGCGAACGAGATTACCGGACCATCGAGAAAGAAAAATACACTTACCAACCCAGCAAAGACTCTCCAGTGACCCAGACAGCTTCGAGATCGACCATCGACTACTGAGGACATTCCGGAGTCAACGACAGGAGACATCGGACCGAATGGAATCAACCCCCGGCAGCCGCGAACCAGAGCTCCTACCTCGACGACGGCAAAGGCAAAATGAAACGTGAGCATGCGCAGTACCGATCGGCATCAGACAGCATAGAAACAAATCAACACAGACTCGCCCCCAGTGTTCCTATACCCTATTGTGAGTACAGCTATGACAGGAACCATGGACAGCGGCAAGGCATGGGTAACTATATGCATCACACCAACACACTTGTAACTGATCTAATTAAACTTAAGGCTGATGGGACAAATTTACAGGAATGGGGGCAACAACTAGAAATTATGTATTTAAAGGAAAATATGTTATTTTTCCTGTATGACCCACCCAGCAAACCTTGGAATTGTGACATAGATTGTCTCCATCACAAAGCATACTATATAATGATAGCCACTATTTCACCTTGTATTTTCCCCAGCATAGAACACAACCTTACTGTGTCAGAAATATTCCAAAAATTGTATCATCTATTCCAAAGAAACAATGCTGCATCCACATCCAGAAAATCCAGGGAATTCTATGGGGCCAGATTAAGGGGTGGAATGTCAATGAGTGAACATATCCTGAATTTGAATGCAGCCAGGGTTGAACTCATCCAAAGAGGGGAGGTTATACCTGAAAACAGCCTAAAAAGTGTAATAATTAATTCACTTGACGCAAGCTGGGACAATTACATTACTGTACTAGATAGCTTAAACATGGAACAACTCACACTAGAAGATTTAACGAGCAGACTCATAGCTGAAGATAAGAACAGGAGGGAAAGATCAATAAGCCAGAGAGATGACAGGTATAGAAAAAAAAATGAACAGCAAGGTAGAGACAGATATACCTATGGGTGCCACACCTGTGGGTCAAACAATCACTACCAAAGAGATTGCCCGAAAAACACTGAATACAAACACCAGTACAAAACCAAACAAAGACCAGAGAGAAGAGTGAGCTTCTCTGGTAGACAATCCCCTGATTACAGAGGAAAGCGTAGTGAGACACCAAATTCCAGATATACATCAAGAAGCAGAGATAGTTCCAAGGAAAGTGGACAGGGATATCAATATGGGTTAGGAAAAGATGAAGAACAAACACCAGACACCCACTGCAACTGGCTCATAGATTCTGGGGCCACATGCCACACGACTTGCAACAAAGAAATATTAGAAAAATTCATTCCAACAAATTACTACATTAGAGTAGCAAATCAAAAAAGGGTCTCAGTAAAGGGAACAGGCAGTGTATACATAAAAGGGATTGGCCAAATAGAGGGGGTACTTTTTGTGCCCGATATCCCTCAAAATATTCTAGCTACAATAAGATTAACTAAAGATCACGAAATAACTATCTCCTTCAGCAAAGGCAAAGCATACATGTACAAGGGCAATGAACCCATGAATGAAATGACTGTGAAGGGAGGATTAGCCTATATATGTCCCGAGGAAACAAAATGTAAGACCATATGTCATGAAACCATAAAGAATGTATCGGAAGATAAACCCGATGATTGTTCCAATGTACCTGAAAGAATTACAAATGGGAAAATGTTACATGACAATTGTGCGCACCTGTTGCATAGGAGATTAGGCCACGCAAGTTTCCAAACTATACAAAAAATGTCAGATTGCCTGGAAGATGTTAAAATAAAAAATTGTGACAATTATCTAGATTGTTCTGTCTGCAAATCATCCAAAATTAGATGCAAACCGAAACCCAAAAAGGCTTCATGCACGACCCAATCAGTATTTCAATTAATACACATGGACCTCGTCGGTCCATTAAGGCCTTCAATTAAATATAAAAAAAAAATATTTTCTAACAATAGTAGATGATTATAGCAGATACAGTTTTGTTTACACATTAAACCATAAACATGAAACATTTAAAAGAGTAAAAGAATTCTATAAGAAAATTGAAGTCCAATACGGTGTGAAAATAAGACAGATTATGACCGATAGAGGTTCTGAGTTTTTATCCAAAGAATTCTTAAATTGGACAAATGACCAGGGTATCAAACACTTCAAATCTTGCCCGTTTTCGCCGTTTCAGAACGGAATTGTAGCGAGAAAAAATGGTATGTTGCAAACCATGGTCAGATGTGTGCTAGTGGATGCTGGCTTAGGTCAATCCTTCTGGGCCGAAGCCCTCACGTATTCCAATTATACCTTAAATTGCCTCTGGTCAAGCACAGTTAATAAGTCCCCATATGAGGCCATGTCCAACAGAAAACCTAAGATAGGTCACATGCACATCTTTGGGGTGACGGCCGATGTATATATCCCCAGACAGGTAAGATGCAAGGGGGACAAAATATCGAAAAAAATAATTTTTATGGGATACGAGTCAGGTACGAAAGGATATAGATTCATAGACAAGAACAACAATTTTGTCATCTCAAGGACTGCAAATTTCCATGAACACAGCAACTGGTCTAAACTACACTTGAACAATTTATGCCATAATAAAAAACTATTTTTTTAGTTTTTAAAATTTTTTAGTTTTAGAAAATAGTGAACAAAAACAAAATGAAACAAACCCAACATCACCAAACAAAATTAGGCCAAATCACACAAAATTTGATAAAAAGGAATGGAAGGAAGGACATCCAGTAATACATATAGATAAACTATCCAACAAAGAAACTAGATTTCTACACACTAATGAAGCACCACAGAATAGACCGGTTACATTAAATAGAAAAAAAAAACCCAAAAAATTACAAGACTATGTACTCTCTATAGACACCACAAAGTCAAAACCAAAGGACTACCATGATATATCTAGACTACCCATTGAAGAAAGACAAAAATGGGAGGAGGCCATTAAAAAGGAGATGGATAGCTTGAAGGAGCTAAAGTTATATACACCAGTCTCCTCACCTTTAGAAAAATCACCCATTGGCACCAAGTGGGTGTTTAAGATAAAAGAATTAGAGGACAAAAAATTACTATATAAAGCCTGATTAGTCGCTCAGGGTTTTGCCCAAAGGTTTCCGGATGACTACGAAGACACTTATTCCCCAACAGTAAGATCAGAAAGCTTGAAAGTTGCCTTCACACTAGCATCCATTCTAAATTTAGAAGTCTACCAATTTGACGTCCAAACCGCCTACCTTCACACTGATCTCGATAAAAAGATATATGCGAAAGCACCACCCAATGAAAATTCCCAATCAAATAATTTTTGGCTATTAAATAAAAGTCTTTATGGCTTAAGACAATCAGGAAAGCGTTGGTATGACTGCCTGTCAAAAATCCTAATTAATTTGGGTTTCAAAGCCACCTCTGCAGACTTATGTTTTTTTGTTAAATCTACAGGTAATTCAAAAGAATACGTACTCGTCTATGTAGACGACATTCTGTATTTTGGGAAAGAAAGGGTGAAATGCGAAGAATTTGCAAAAGAGTTGAATAATCATTTCAATCTGAAAATTTTGGGTAAGGTAAATAAATATTTAGGGGTACAAAGAGAAAAAACATCAAAAGGCTTTAAATTGTCCCAAAAAGAAAAAAATATGGAATTAATTCAAAAATGTAACATGTGCAATTCCAAAACCTCAGATACGCCTATGTCAATTGACTTCGTGAAAAATATGAACAGAGAATACGAGCCTTTCACTAATAATACTTTGTATAGCTCTATAATTGAGTCTTTGTTATACATATCTAATTGGACTCATCCGGACATCACTCTAGCTGTAAACCTTCTCTCCAGAAGTGTAAGTAAACCAACTCTTTTTCATTGGGAAAGTGTAAAAAGAATATTAAGGTATTTAAACTCTACCATTAACTTCTGTTTGTATTTGGAACCATCCTTATCTGAGAAACCAGCTTTGTCTTGTTTTGCGGATGCTGATTGGGCCGCAGACTCGAAAAGCCGCAAAAGCACATCAGGTTATGTTTTCTTTGTGAATGACTCCCCAATCTACTGGTTTACTGGAAAACAGAGTCTTGTTGCAACTTCGACGGCCGAGGCAGAATATGTATGTTTATCAAAGGCTGCTAATGGACTAACATGGTTTGACGATCTCCTGACTGAAATATGGACAGAACCTGACTATCCAATACTCATCAAGGAAGACAATCAAGCGACCATAGACATCTCTGCCGCTGAAGCTGTCGGAAAGAGATCTCGGCACATTGACATTAAGTTTAAGCATGTGAGACAAATGTCGGACATTGGCTTTGTAAAATTAATTCATTGTGACACGTCTGAACAAACAGCAGATATACTGACTAAACCATTATCATCAAAGCAACACATGTATCTAACTTCAAAGTTATGTGTGAGATAATAAGAGGTTGAATATTTTAAGAGGGGGAATTGTCATGTAAAATAATCAACCTAATATATGTACAATGCAAGGATCAACATCCACATTACCCTTTCACCCTTCCGAACCTCTCCTTACCTTCTGCTCCTCCCCCTGTGTATATATACCGATGCTCCTCCTCTGGCCAGTTATTATTGTGGTGATCTGTATATGAAAAACAAATAAAAGGTGTTAGTTGAGTTACAACTGAATCCTTGGTTCATTTCTGAACCCAAAGAAATAACAAGAAAACAGTTTGGAGTCTTTCACTTTAAGGAATCCACACGTTAAATTAATAAAATGTTAAGGCAGTAACATATTTTTTTACAGGTAGTTACAGAAGTCTTTTAGAAGGTTCCCCCCCCCCCCGAGATTTACAGAATATTTCTAGAGATGAAATATTTCTTTCTAAAACAGTAGTTATTATGAAGGCACAAGAAGGCAGAAGCGGAGCTCCAGAGTGGCAGTAGCAGAAGACAGAAGCGGGACTCCAGAGCGGTGGCAGTGGGGCTCTGGGAGGGTGAGGTGGATGTCTGGGGCTGCATGTGTGCACTGCAGCAGAACAGCAGTCTTGGCCCCAGTGTGGCATCTTCCCGAAGGCTGTGCACCCACCCACTGGCCAGCAGTGCCTGGAAGTGGCATTCCCCCCCCATCATGGGCTGGAAGCGGGACCCAAGGTGAAGGGGAAGGTGAGCAGGCAGCAGTTGCCCAGAGGCCCTGCAGAAGCCAAATGTGCCAGGCCCAAAAGGCGGCTCTTCAGCTGAGTGTACTGGGTTTCCCTCCCCCACTGTCAGCAATGGTCTTACCTTCCAGAGCTTCCATACGCCTCCACCGACCTGAATGCCCTGCCCTTCAGATCCCAACAGGGCCAGCGTGCAGTTGCCCGTGAAGGTAAGGCTGATGGTGGGCCTCAGGGGAGATGCCGCACTGGGGATGAGACTGTTGCTCTGCTGCAGTGCACGTGTGAAGCCCCGGGACATCCGCCTGCCCTCCCAGAGTGCCACCACTGGGCACTGGCCCCATTGGGATCTGTGAAGGGCAGAGCACTCAGGCCAGTGGAAACATGTGGAAAGCTCCTTGAGGCCTTTGGGACAGATCAGGTTGTCCAAGGCATTGCTCTCCAGGAAGGGCTCCATTGTGGAAGGCTGTGTGCCCAGACCAGGCACTTTTTCTTGGGCCTCAACAAGCGGTAGGAGGCTGAGGGAGAGAAACAATAGGAGGCAGAGAGAGAGAAATGGATTAAGGCTGAGAGAAGTGGTAGGACGGGAAGGGCAAGAGATACAGGAGGCTTTGGAGATGAGCACCCTTCCCAGTCCCACTTCCCCGAGGGGGCCTACGGCCACCCTCTACCTCAAGTCTTCTGCTGCTGGAGTGGGCAGGAGCAGCAGAAGGCAGCTAGTCTAGGTGAGTGAGGTGGAGCAGAGATCGGCGAAGGAAGGCAATTGAGGCAGAGAGCTGGGCTGCAGCCACCACATTATAGACTGTGGCAGAAGGTAGGCAAGCTGGTTGGGCCATGTGGGAGGCAGCTGGGCTGGGATTCGGGCCTTGCTCTCAGGCTCACCCTGGCAGATCAGGGCTGTTCTGCTGAATCATGGGGAGAGTGCTGTGTAGGATGCAGCTACCGTGGCAAAGGCAGGAAAGCTGGCTGGCCTGCAGAGGCTGTAGGGCAAGGCAAGCAATGGAGCCAGACAGAGAGCAGCACCAGGCAAGAGGGGAAGATGAAGAGTAACTGGCCGGGGCCAGCCGGTGGTGGAATTTGCTGGTTCACCAAATTGTGCAGAATCTTAACAACCAGTTTGCCTCTACTGGTCCGAACCGGCTACAGCCCACCTCTGGTTAAAATGCAATATTGCAGGCTAATTTTGCTGACTGCCAGCAGTTTGAGCCTGACTGGCTCAAGGTTGACTCAGCCTTTCATCCTTCCAAGGTCAATAAAATGAGGACCCAGATTGTTGGGGGCAATATGCTGACTCTTTACAGCCTACTTAGAGAGAGCTGTAAAGCACTATGAAGCAGTATATAAGTCTAAGTGCTATTGCTATTGCTCCTAGAAGGTGGCTTTAAAATTTCTTTCCATATGTGCCTAAGAGTTGAAGATAAATTTCTTGTCCAAGACTGCCACATATAAAGCCATTGAATAATGTAATAATATACAGCATAAGCAACACCTGCCTGTCTACTCCTGGTATATAGTTGAAGGCATCTAGAATGAAGTCAAATTTTCTATGGCCAATCAAGGAATAATTCCACAGCAGAATTTTGTGGATGGACCATTCTTTTACCTATGGAAAGACAGGAGCAGCTCCAGTTGCTTGCTTGCAGTTATCATTTGAAAATTTGTTTATTTGTTTGTTTTTTTACTTCCCCTTCCAGGTGTACCTATTCAAATAGTATCAAAAGGCTAATTTTTCAGCTTTTTAGTAAATAAGCTTTAATGGACTGTATCAAAAGCTACATATATTATTCTGAACCTGCAATAATTCAAAAGTAACATTATTTATTTATTTATTGAATTTATATTGCTGCCTATTTGCCCATGGCAGCTTACAGAATATAAAACCACATTTAAAACAATAAAACTAATAAAAAGAATCAAATAAATTAATGTAATGTAATGTAATGTAATGTAATGAAATGTGATATGATATGATATGATATGATATGATATGATATGATATGATATGATAT
>WNWU01000042.1:199938-254997 GCA_012654045.1 Ptyas mucosa | reverse complement strand
ATGATATGATATGATATGATATGATATGATATGATATGATATGATATAATATAATATAATATAATATAATATAATATAATCACCCCCATCTGCGACAGCAGTTCACACAAGCCATTTAATGGGCTCCATCCCGCTCTGGATTCCCCAGGCCCATTGGCAGAACCAAGTCTTCAGCGCTTCCGGAAGAGTATTAGAGTGGGGGCCGTTCTAATCTCTGGGAGAATGATGTTGAAGAGAGAGGGACCCACCATGGAGACGGTCCTTCTTCTGGGTCCCACCAGGTGTATCTCCCTTGGGGATGGGACCAGCAGTATTCCCTGCCTCCCTGCTCTGATGGGTCAGGTAGACTTGACCAGCAAGAGACGACCCCTCAGATAACCTGGTCCTAAGCCATGAAGGGCTTTAAAGGTGACAACCAGCACCTTGAATTGCACCTGGAAGCAAATCGGCAGCCAATGCATTAGGACAATTGTATTAAATAATAATTCCTGCTCTTGTTATTTTGTTGTCAGCAGTTCTGAAGAACATTTTTCTAATTCAAGTAAAATGTAAAAAGATATCTGTTTCCTTCTCCAACCATTATGCTGAAATTTGCTTCAAGCTCTATTTTTTCTATTAAGAAACTATATTTTTAATATAAGCAAATAGTAATACCATAGAGCTGCATTGTGTCTTATAATTAAATTCATAATGTATAGTTTATTCTGTGAAATTGAGTGCACTGAATTAATGCATGAAGTTTTTTTAGATTCAAAATAAATGTATATATTATTTATTTTGTATAAAATCCAGTTTATGAAAAAAGCAACAGATATAATTAAAAACAATAGTTTAAATAGTAATATTCATAAATATGCTACTATAACAAGATTATTTTATATTTGCAACTAGATATAAATGTATTGATAAAAATATTTTAGAATATGTATTTTGAAAAAAGAACAAAGAAATAAGGATGTTAAAAAATAGTCAAAATAGATTCAGTTGCCACATGCATTTGGCATTTAATTGTAAACATTTGTTTTGGGAGATACTTCTGAAAAAAATAGTTCTGAAAGTAGTTACATTTCCAAAGAAGCTTACCTTGTCTATTTTTACATTTTAATTACAGCATTAATTACAATTGTATGTATAGTTGTTTTTAGGCTTATTCTTATTCTGACGAACTTGACCAACTCCAACCAACTGGAATGCTTTGTTTTAGCATAACTTCTGGCAGAATTGAAAGGATTAGTGGGTTGCTGCCATTTTGAAAAATATACTCTTGGGATTATTCTTTGTAACAAAGAGAACAAAATATTAAATAAACTGGATATTCCATAAAATACAGACTCCTACATATAATAAGAAAATACCATAACACAAAAGTAATATGGCACTGGGATATTTGATTATCCTCCTGAAGAAAATGTTCAGCATGATCCTGAGATAGAGGTGTCAAGTCCTTGTTCTTGTAGTTCAGGAAGGAGCACTGAGGCTGCCTGCTGTGCACAGAGAAGCAAGGGTGGCAGAAAGTGGTTGGTGACTTGGGTAAGAGCGGCTTTCGAAGGCAAGAGATGCCATTAAGAGCAGGCTATGGTGCTGTAAGTATGGGGTTTTTTGGCCAGTGAGTCTTATCCATATTTTTTTTCATGTTTTGGGATGATATCTCAGAGTATGTGCACTACAGATATAATTGCTTGGTTGAAAGTTATCCAAGGTCACCATGGATTTATGCCTAAACTGCAATTTGAGCATTATATTTTTCTCACTCTTACCTTATTCAAACTGTCCAATGGACCACAGTGGGCTTTCCTTTTCTTCATAATGTTTAATTTGCTTGATTTTATCTAAACAACTAGTATGACTATGCTGAAATAAAATGCTTATCATAATTAGAAATATTTAAGAAGTTCAGTCAGGAGAAAAACTAAAAGCAAATTATATACTGTGAGCAGACATGCAACACTAAGAGTTCAGAATAAAACTTTTACAATAGATTTACCCGTATATACTCGAGTATAAGCCGACCCGAATATAAGCTGAGGCCCCCAATTTTACCACAAAAAACTGGGAAAACCTATTGACTCGAGTATAAGCCGGGGATGGGAAATGCAGCAGCTACTGGTAAATTTCAAAATAAAAAAAGACTGGTCAAAAGTGCGAGGACCTGTCAGAAATCACTTTTTTCAGCCCTCTGGGTAGTCCTTTTGTGCATATGGACTACTCAGAGGGCTGAAAAAAGTGATTTTTGACTGGTCCTCGCACTTGTGACCAGTCCTCGAACTTACGACTGTCCTCACATTTACGTTTTTGCCCTATATTATCACCATGGTGAAGAGAAGCAGCTGTGAAATGAGTGACACGGTTGTTAAGAATGCTACAATGGGCATAAATGATGACCAGTCATAAGTGCGAAGACCGGTCAAAAATGCGAGGACCTGTCAGAAATCACTTTTTTCAGCCCTCTGGGTAGTCCTTTTGTGCATATGGACTACTCAGAGGGCTGAAAAAGTGATTTTTGACTGGTCCTCGCACTTGTGACCAGTCCTCGAACTTACGACTGTCTCACATTTACATTTTTGCCCTATCTTATCACTATTTCTCTCCCCCCTCTTTCTCATTCTTTCTCTCTCCCCCTTTCTCTCTCTCTCTCCCCCACTCTCTCTCTCATTCTCTCTCCCCCTCTTTCTCTGTCTCTCTCCCACTCTCTCTCTCATTCTCTTTCATTCTTTGTCTCTTTCTCTGTCTCAGCCCTCGCCACCCCTGATTTCAAGCCCCATAATGCTCAGCCTGCCTAAAGAAAGATGCCCTCTGTAGATTCACCTGCCCAACTCCAGTGCCCCTATTCCCCAGTCTTAAAATTCTTAAAAACAGTGTCACTCATTTCACAGCTGCTTCTCTTCACCATGGTGACAAGATAGGGCAAAAACGTAAAATGTGAGGACAGTCATAAGTTCGAGGACTGGTCAAAAGTGCAAGGACCAGTCAAAAATAACTTTTTCAGCCCTCTGAGTAGTTCATGTGCATAAAAGGATACAGCAATAGAGAGGGATGAAGGAAGGGAAGGGAAATTAAAGTAGGAGTGAGGTTAAGAGAGGGAGGAAGAGAGGTGGAGAAGAAGAAAGGAAGAGGAAGTAGGGAGGAGAAGAAGAGGGGGGGAAGAGAAAGTAAGAAGGAAAGAAAAGAAAGAGGTGGTAGGTTTGAGGAGAAAGATTGCTGTACAATAAAAAAGATGAAAGGGAAGAAAACCAACCCCAAACAAATATAAAGCTATCAAGATAAAGAATGAATTGTTAAACTTTAAAGAATAAAGGAGAACAAATATGAATAAATAGCAATAATTAGAAACATACATACAAACATATTATTCAATATGTTTGAAAAATTGAAAAATTCAATTTTTCCCTTCTATTCTATATTATACCCCTTCCCATTGTCATCTATTTTTATATCCATCCTCACATTGGTTAATTATGTAATATTACAGTTGTTCAATACAAATTCAACATTTTAATATAAATCAATTAGTTATATAACTATCTTTTTTGTATATAATCAATATGAATATGAATAGTCCAATTATTTCCATGCAATCCAATTTCTTACAAATCAATTAAATATATTTACCAATAATAATAAACCAAATAATTTCCCCCATATATTCTTCCAAACCACAACTTAACCATTTCTGCTTTCAACACAATATACAATTAATAGTATCTCAATTTTTACAATTCCCTAGTTAAATAGAGCTTTTTTTTCTTTTGTGTTTTAAAATCTTGAACTCTCCTTTTTTGCCATTTGCCATAAATTTTCCATTGTTTGCACCTACCTTTTTTGATGAGGAAAAAGAAAAGAAATCTGCCTTTCCAACGTTGCAAGCAAACAGCAAAGCCAACAACCTGCTTTAGTTTCGGTTTCGGTTTCAGCTTGAATTGTACAAGGAGAAAAAAAATGTGCTCCAGCAGCACTTTTTGCAGCTAGCAAAATTAACCTATACTGAAGCTGAAAGGGGCTGTTTTTTCTATTTTTGCAGGCACCAGTATACTCATTTGTTTTCTTTTAACACTGATCAGCTGTAGGTCGGCCCTTTGAAGCCCCCCGGCAAGTATTTAAACAGTTTTTTTTCCCTCTAGCCATCAGCTGGGACTCAGGAGACAGCAATAGATTGGGAGTGGGCAGGGTAAGCAAACCCCATTCTCCTGCCATTCCCTAGCTTGTCCTGCATTCTTTCAAAAAATCGGGACATTTTTAAAATTGGATGTCTGGTCACCTTAGGAAAAAGGCATTTTTTGGGGGTGACTCGAATATAAGCCAAGGGGGGCTTTTTCAGCCTGAAAAACGTCTCAAAAAACTCGGCTTATATTCGAGTATATACAGTAACTCTGTAAGAAATGATTACTGTCACTGCAGTTGCAATTCACACATAACAGAGAAATGTCATATAAAGAGAGAAAGCAATTTGGTAATCTATTCTATAAATGTGAATTTTAAATCTATTTCAAGTAAAATGAAAAAGAGATGTATTGGTTATGATAGGTGGTCATATTACACTGATTGCATTTTTTATAAAGAGATTAGACACAGTGGCAACTCAAGTTACCAGGAGCAAATGTAGAATTTGAGGGATAAAATTCATGATATGTTAAATACATGTAGTTGTCCTCCTGCTAATTATATAAAACATATACTGTGCAACTGTCTTTTTGTTTTAATTTTTTTATAATACCATCTGAGGAAGATTGCAGGAGAAACTTATTCTTATCTGAGACTTTATGTGTAGAATAAACCTTCCTTCCCTAGTTACTCAATAACAAAATTCTACTTCTGTGCTTCATACCTATATGGACTGAAAAAACAAACGAACAAAAAAACCCCCCTCTCTTTGACACTAATGAAGGATTTCTGTATATGAAATAAGAGTTTATTTTACACACATCAAGTAGTAGAAAGGTAAGATTTAAATACCTACACTAATACAAGAGTTAATGTCCTATTTAATGTCAGTCAGATAGTTGGATATTATGAATTTCTGAGCATCTTATGGAAACTTGTTTTGGGATAATTTTTCAATTAAGCCTTTTTGTGACAGAGAATAAAATAATTTTCCTTGGATTACAAAATTCAGACCCAAAGCAATACAAAAGAAAAAAATGAAATATGGAAATGGAAATAAATAAAGCTCAATATATAGTTGCACATGAGTAAATCTGCTTTTTAAAGGGTTTTTTTTTTTTTTTTGCATATACTATATCTCCAGATCTACTGCTAGGTCAAGAAGTACATCTATTGTGTATTTCTACTTTATCACAGAAGTAGGGGAGAGGGAGGTCTTCATTAATCCAAAGCTCATTTTTTCTAGGATTCACCAAATTTATCAAATCATTTCCCTCCCAAAAAAATTATCTTAGCTCTCTCAAGTCATTTCTACAATCAATCCATTAAGAAACCCTCATTTCATACATCACTTTTTTTTTACAGTTGTATGACTCTGGATGTCTTTATTGTAGAAAGCTCCTAATCTTTTTCACATTTCATTTCTAAATTTACCATAACAACAACGCCACTTGATATATAGCATTTTCTATATTATATTATTCTCTTAAAATAACAAGGAACAAAATACTGTTGTAAAATATGTGCTTTTTACTCATCACTAAGATTTCATGTTTATCTTCTGACTAGAACTAAATCAGTTCTTCTTACCTGTTTCGCTACTGGAAGATTGAATGTTTGGGGTCTTGTTTGTTATAATCCTTTGCGGTATTGGCCTCATTTTATACTATCCAGACATTGACATTAAAGTCCGAAATTTGATAACCACAGCTTTATTTATCTGCACAGTTCATGCTATTTTTCGGTTAACCCAGATCCTACAATCACTACCACAAGACACCTGATTGCAGTCGGACTGAAGATTTTTTTTTTTGCTGGGGTTAGCAATCCAGCATCATTGTCATAAGTGTGTGTGTGTGTGTTTTATATATAATTTATTGATATATGATTTTAGTCATAAACAGCTGTGAAGAGAACAGTCACCAGTTGTCTTAAATATGTCAAGGTAAATTTGCAGTTGCTGCTGCTGTTGTTGTTACATAAATTATCAGCTTTGTATGAGTATGCATTCATAAAAGCTTCATTGGTAACAATATATCTATAACAACAGTATGCAATACTCCTAAATAAGCAAGTAATTAACAGGCAATCAAGAATAGCCTTTCTTTTTCCTCTTCCAAGTATCATAAATGACAATCCTCAAATCTCCCAAGACCTCAAGGACTAATACTAATGTATAAAATGAGTACCAAAAAGTTTTATTAGCTTCACAAGTCATGAAACGACCTTATTTTCCATCTACTTTATTTTTTAATTTTATTTCAATTATTTTACTTTATTTTATTTTACTTTACTTTACACCTTACATTCACCAGAAAATAAAGTTAAATAAATAAATACTGATCTTTATTAGAGCCTGTATTAAAGTTCAACATACAGAATTTTCTGCCTCACGATACTCTCTACACTAGAATGAATTCTAGGAGAGCCTCACATACACTTTTTTAAAAAACAAGTTTTATTGGGGGTTTTTTCTTTTCTCCCACCTTTACCCACATCTTTCTTTTTTTTTTTGAACAGAGAGTTGGTCGTTTCTTATCTGATACGATTAGTCAAATTCAAATACATTTTACTCAATTACAATTTTTGTCAATATCGTCTCCCCCCTTTCCTTTTTTTTGAATATACCTCAGTATTTCTATACTTGCATATATAAACACCTTCTTCATTTATCCCTAAATTCTAACTTTGCTAGTTGTACATATTTGTTCTCTTTTATTCTTTAACAATTCATTCTTTTTCCTATATATTTATATTTGTTTGTTCAGAGCTACCTTTCTTCCACTTCGTCTTTTTTTTAATTGTACAGCAATCTTTCTCCTCAAACCTAGCCTCTCCCTCTTCTCCTTCCAACTTTCTTTCCCCACCTTCTTCTTCTCTTCTCTACTTCCCCTTCCCTTCTCCTTCTCCTCCTCTCTTCCCCTGTCTTACCTTCTCTCCTACTCTGCTTTCCCTTCCCTTCCTTCCTCCTTACTTTTCCATCCCTCTCCCTCCTTCCTGCTCCCCTCCAATTCCTTCATCTCTCTCTATTGCTGTATTGATTTTCAATTTAATGTTTTCCATTGTGGAGTTCAGGCAGCCCCGATCCCTTATCTTTTTAATTATTAACAATATATTTCATCTTATTCTCTTTTTTCCTTCAAATCTTTACTCAAACACTTTTCTAATTTCTTATCTTTTTTACTTTTACCAATATATTTTTTCTACTTTACTTCTTGCAAGTATAACATTTAAATCATTTTTATCATTTCAATTTCTTTCAGTTTTACATTCAATTTCAATCATTAAATATATTTCTCAAAACATGTTAACAATATATTTCCACTTATTCAAATATATATTTATAAAGCACATCTTAATCTTTCTCATTTTACCCAATCCAATTAGTTCTTAAAATATTCTTAATTTGTCTTCTTTTCTCTTTTTAATTATGTTTCAAATGTATAGTTTGGAATATTCCAAATATTACATTTCCCTCAACTGATTTATTCATATTGTTAAAACTTATCATTTTGTAAACCTCCAATATTATTGAGTATGTGACATTTACTACAATTTTCCCTTTGTTTCTACTTTTCTTTTCCTTTTTTGTATTTTTTCATTATTAATATTTTGTATCTTAAAATTATGAAATCTTTCTCTTTATTTCCCATTATTTCCTATCTCTTTTCCATCTTTCTTACATTTCCACTGTAAATCCCAGTGTAATCATTTATATTTTTAATATTTTTCCTTCTCCTCCACCCTCTTTTCCTTCTTTTCCTTTTGTTTTCCCTTTTTCTTCCTTCCTTTTGTATTTTAAAGTTCTGCACTCTCCTATTCTGCCCTATATTTCCCATTGTTTCTCTTTCCTTTTTTGTGTCTTTTCATTGTTAATCCTAGTATGCTTATTCTGTATTTTAAAATCACAAAATCTTTTATTTTGTCCTTTGTTTCTTATTATTTTCCATCTCTTTTCCCTCTTTCTTATCTTTCCACTGTAAATCTCAGTGTAATCATTTAAGTTTTTTATATTTTTCCTGTTCCACCCTCTTTTCCTTCTTTGTTTCTTTTCTTTTTCTCCATACTTAATATTACAATTGTTTAATTTTCCATAGTCAGTCTCTTTGTCTTTGACTTCTTCATTATCCATCTCTATTTCTTGTTTCTCGTTAGTCATTTCCTTTTCATCTTCAGTGCATTCTAGTTCTGTCTTTGCCTCCTCAGATTTCGATTTTCCATGCAAATTTATAATAATTTCTTTTATTTCCAAACACATTGTCTTTATCAGTTCATTAAGTTCCTGTTCCATTTTATTCTTTCCGGGTTGAGTTATTCCAGTTTTAAATTGCAGTAAGGTCCTTTTTTTATAATCATCAAAGTCTTGTAGGCAAAACGTATCCTCCTTAGTTCTCGCCAGTTATCTTTTTTTTAAAGTTCAAGGTTTTAAAAGTAAAACAATTCCATGTCATGCTCTTCCTTCTCCTGCAGATGTCTCTCTATAATCCACAGTTCCACTCGTCTAATTAACAAATCACCATTTTATTTGTAATCCACATCCGTGTTTACCGAGTCATAAAAGAGAAAAAAATCCAGTTTTCACATCTTCTTTCACCTTTATATATCACCAATCAGTTTATAATCCAACCCAAATTGAATTCAAGTTCCAGATTTACATTTCCGTTTATCAATCACTTTTAATTCTTTATTCGGGTTCTTCTATGGCGTGCTTGTCATTCTCACTTTCTCTTTCCATCCATCATCTCCCCCTGCTGCTATTTAGCCACAATTTCCATGCCAGGGTAATTTTAGTAATTGTTTAGTAATTAAAAATATTTAAAATTTTCTTTTTATTATTTGTGGGTTAGCCGATCACTCACCCAATACCAGCACTCTGTCCAAATCTTCCCTCCTGCACATTGCTTGCTCCAAAGGCTCCAGCTTCATGGCAATTCACTCTGATTGTCGCCCCCCATTCACTGGCTCAGAGAGAGTTTCTTGGGCTATCCAAGGGATTTGCCTGTCCCTCTTTAGACACCGAGCTGCCTCTCTTTCTTCACTGTCCCTACAGGACAGCTTTGGTCCAAAGACCCCCCAGCCGGTCTGGCTGGATTTTGCCGAGCTCGTCAGAGCCCGACATTTTTCCCAGCCAGTAACGCTGCGCCGCTTCCAGATTCTTCCAAGAGCCTCACATACACTTGAGTTAGAGCTGAATTGCTTGAAAGCTTGGATAAACTGTGGGGATGAAATTGACTGAACAAGGTGACTCTCTACCCTGGCATCAATTGCTGTGCATGTACGGCAACAGGACTTACATGCCACAATAGGTCACAGTAAAAGCACTTCCAATGCTAGAATGTACTACAGGATGAAATTACACCCCGCCCAAAAGGATTCAGTTCTTCTCCAGCATGATTTAAACATAAAACAATAACAATAATGTTATTCTGGGTGATCAAGGATTGATGAAAATCAAATATCAATTTGCATATTAATGCTGAATGCTTATTAAAGAAAGAATAGCAATAGCAATAGCACTTAGACTTTTATATCACTTCATAGTGCTTTACAACCATCTCTAAGCAATTTACAGAATCAGCATATTGTCCCCAACAATCTGGGCCCTCATTTTAATGACCTTGGATGGATGGAAGGCTGAGTCAACTTGAATCGTTCAGAATTGAACTCCTAGAGTGAGCAGTGAGTTAGTCTGCAGTACTGCATTCTAACCACTGTGCCATCCTGTCTCTAAGAAGAAAGAAATGCAGATGCCATGGAGCTGGATCTCTCCCCACACCTACCAATGTTAACTAGCCTGGGAGGAAAGATGAAAACCACTGAAAAACAATACTTTCTACTCCCATTTCCTCAATCAGCCCCAAAAGGTAAATTTAATGAATAAATAAAAATTAAGAAAATATATCCTGATTTATGGTACTAAAACTGACCAAGAAACCAAATAGACCCAGGGCAAATACACTGCTTTCATGCTGAGCTGTCCAGTGTTATTTAAAAGTCTTTCATAATCAATGCTGTCTCATTGTGGCCCACCCTGAAACCTGACAGCAATGGAGCCAGATATTCCAATTTCTTCAGTATATGTTGGAACTGCTAAACTACAATCTTTTCAACAACATTCCTAGAAAGGAAGGTTGGAGACTGGATTAAAATTGTCCAGTACTGCTGGTTCTACTAATTACCTTTTAAAGAGGGAATCAGCTCTCAGTTCTCACAAAGAGACATGCAACTCTACTTGGACTCAGCTTTGATCATCCAGGAGGGGCATGGATATAACATACAGGTGGCAGAATTCAATACTCCAAAGATCCTGTTCACTTTTGTGGGAGTAATCAGTTTAAACCTGGCCCAGATAAACAGACAAGACTTTGCCTCAGTCTTCCCCACAACCAGAATCTAACTGCAAGTGCATTCAAGCAAATTTAACTAACAGATTTTAGAAAAATCCTTACAATGACCTTACAAATGTTCCCATGTCACCTTTTTATGAAATAGGAATGCTGTGTAGCTATCCACCACAATCTACCTAATGCAATCAGGTTAGAGAATTAAGGGTGTTCTTGCTGTCTTCTTTTTTTTTAAAAGTTTTTATTGGTTAAAAATAAATAATATTATCACTTACAATATGTGGAATTTTCGTTATCCTTTTACAAAGATATTATATATATATTTTCTTTTTTTCACATACAGCAGATCTTCCCTTGTTAAAGTTTCAAATTTAACAACCAGATTTATACAAAAATATCAGTTCGGTATCCAGAGTAATATTAAAGTTTACAAAAATAAGAGATATCATAAAAGGCACAAGATAATAGATTCCTCCCACTTCATCATTTCTTAATTCTAGGTCTCAAGGTTCTGGCCTTAGCACCCCCCTCCTCCCGGACTGCCACGGCCTCGCCCGCCCCCGTTCCTTGATCATCTGATACCTCCCCTTCCTCGGTTCCTGTATCTTCCCCCTCTCGGAGGGTCTTATGTTGCTCCAAATAGGCCTTAGCCTCTGCCACACTATTAATTTTCTTCCTACTGCCCTCCCAGAAAATCATCAAACCTTCCAGCATCAACCACCTGAAGCCAATTCCCTTAAGGTACAATTTATTTGATAAAAAATAATAATTTCTTCTTAATTCTCGTACCTGTCTAGGGATCTGCTTCAGAATGGTGACCTCCTTGCCCCTGTATATCAACGCCCCCGATCTTTGATTTCTCAGTATTTCATCTCTCGTTTCCTTTCTCACGAATTTAATGTGGACCTCTCTTGGGACACTGTGTAAAATTGCATATTGTGAGTTTACTGTATAAACTAGATCCATATCCCATCTCATAAACTCTAAACCTCTTTCAGTAAATTCACCCAACAATTTAGCCATCACTTCTCGCAAGTCTTCCTGGTCCACCTCTTCCACATTTTGAAACCTGAGAAAATAAGACATTCTATCCAGCTGCCAAGTTAAGATTACATTTCCTCTCATTTCTTCCCTCCTCTGGATTGCCCGCACCTCCCCCTCCAAACCTCCCACCTTTTTCTTATTCTCCTCTGCCAGCTGTTGAACAGCAGTTAAATCATTTTTCATAACTACAATTTCAGATTTTATTTCCAGTTGCCCTTTTTGCAGGTCATCAAGTTTATCAAGTTTCACAAGTTTCTCATCCAATTTTGCCAATTTCTCCAGAATTTTTTCCATGTCACCTGCAGCTGGTCTTTGTCCTTTTGCCATCTTGCAGTAATAAAGAATGAGAGGTCCTCAGGTAGGCACAAGCATCCAGAGAAGAAAAGATCCTCTTAAAAGTCAGCACTGTTTCCTCACAATCCACCAGTGGGCGCTCACAGAAGCAACGAGTCCGGCTCGTAGAGTAGGTCAAACAGGAAACCAGAGGTGGGTGATGTCATCAATTGTGTACAAAGAAGCAGGAAATCAGGCCCCGGCCATAACTCTCCAGCAAAGGGAGAGGCCTCCAGCCTCCCTTCTCGAATTCCGCCTCCACCATTCTCCACAAAAAATCAGCGAGGTAAGAGGTCTCCTTCTTTTTTCCTCCTCTTTCCTCTCAGCCACGGCACCCTTCCCAGCTACAAGGGGGGGAGAAAAACTTCACCCCCCCTCTCACTCGCAGGACGCCTCGTCGCTTCGCCAATCAAGGTCTCTCCTTTTCTACTTATTCTCTGGCCTGCATCCCTTCCTCTTCCAATCACCTCTTTACCTGCTGCCTTAATTTCAATATGCACCGGGTCCTACAGGCGCAATGGCATGGTCAGCAGCCTTGAGAATGGCCGCTGCGCGCCACCCACACTCGCCGGAGCCTCAGGCGCACCAGCATTGGCCGCCCAGCCCCTGGAATTGAGGCAGAGGACCCCTGGCGAGCCGCCCTTGACGGCGGATACCCCGAAACCAGGGCACCCGGCCCCGAGGGGCCTCCAAGCCGGGGGGGTTCAGACGCTGGGGCAGGAGCTCGCCCAGGCAGCGTCCGTCGCCATCCAGAACTGGAAGTCCTCTGCCCTGAAGTCCTCCGCCAGTGTTCTTGCTGTCTTTATTGCCATGAGATGATACTTAATAAGGGTCCTTGCCTGTGCTCTTCTTCCAAAAGGAGAATAGAGCTCTTAACAAGATGGAAGCCTTTAAGATAAGTTAAGAAACCAAACACAAAACAAGATTACAGAGTTGTATCAAACTTATCAGAATCACTTAGATATTGAGTTGAATTTGTTTCATAAGGCAGACCAAAACAGAGGCAAAGAAGCAAACACAGTCATGTTTCTTGAGGGAAAATTGCTAATAATTTAGGATATGAGATTCCAACCATTACTTCTATTTCCTGCCAAATAGTTGCAACTCTTTCTATAGTGAACATTATCCAACTTCCACATGAGTTATGGTGAATGGAAACCTTTGTGATAGTGGAGCTGACAACCATTCAAATTCTTAGCAGTAAACAAACATTTGATTCTATATTTTTAGTATATTAGATACTTACTCACAATACAGTCCTATACATGTTTATTCAGAAATTTAGTGCTTTTTTGTTATTTAAGAATACATTAAACACCATTGTTTAATTTAGCATCAGTTCTGTTAAATCTTGATTTTTCCTAAATTTGCAATTAAAATTAGTTGAAATAGAATGAAAGCCTATAATTGTGTTTTCTTTTGATGCAAATTTCCATTAGCCAATAGAGAATATCTGCTTAATATGCAAATTAAAAAGACTGCATTCTTCAGATGTATTTATTAGTTTATTTATTTATTAGTTTAATTTATATGCCACCCTTCTCTGGAGACTCAGGGCAGCTTACAATGCTTTTAAGCAATAGCCTTCATACTTTTGTATATACCTGCTTAGTAGGGCTTTTGGCCCCCCCAAGGGGTGTTCTATTTTATACAAAGTCAGCTTATTGCCCCCACAAACCGGGTCCTCATTTTACCTACCTCGGAAGGATGGAAGGCTGAGTCAACCTTGAGCCTGGTAAGAATTGAACTCACAGTAATTGCAGGCAGCTGGCAGCTAAATACTACTTTAACAGTAGTTTAGTCCACTGCGCCACCAGGCCTCATTCAGATGTTCAGGTCAGCCACATGTCAAATGGGAACCTAGATTATCAAGTAAAGATTATCAATATTACATGAAAGTCAGTCAACAATGAGTATTAATTAACATGATCCCTTAGTAAGTAAATAGATTGAAAATGAATTTCTGTTGAACTGAGGCCATGTTGGGAAACATTCCTATAGCAGCATGATATAGGAAATTTCAGCCATTATGGTTTGGTATTGACCCTATTGATATACAGCTAAAATTATGATCCTGCCCACTTTTCAGGTAGTAAATGTCATTGAAATCAATGGAATTTTCTTTTGAGTTGATATGTGTAAGATTTCATTCTCTGAAACAATAGTTTCCATTCTGTTATCAGCTTCTTAGATTTCCTGTAATCAGGTGGCAACACTTAGAATCTCTTTTTGACTTAAAGAAAGGTAACACAATCTTACAAAACATAATTCTGAATATTTGAACCAATACTGCTGGATGAAGAATGTGGAAGAATTTTTAGGCACAAATTGGTACTAGAGGCAAACAAGCAAGCCTAAAAGATAGGGATGAAACTCTTCTATCTAGACATATGCAATTACAATATACATTTAATCAGTAGAGCATTTACTTATTGGATAATAGCTTGTACATGTTAATGAGATTGGAATGATGAGATAATGGGGCATTAATACAATGGCTTCCTTGAGCCAAACACAAGGGTCCAAAGAATGTGTCTGTTAAGATGTTATTCTTCTCTGGGTATTATCTAGTATTCTTATTTCCAGGACTTTTACAATACCCTTGTGTTTGAATCAGCATTCTTTTGTGTCTAAATATTTTATGGTTTTATTTTCCCCAGGAAGTGTATTTGGAGAAGGGTAAATTACTTGCCTAACTGAACATCATATTTTACACTTCAGGTATGACATATTAAGATTATCAGAAAACAAATGATGCTTGAAATAATTAATAATTACTGTGGTATTAGAAATCAGAAGGTCAGACAGAGAGAAAATGTCAGGTTTTGCAGCTGATAAAAACAGTAAAGCATATAATGGTAAGGAGACAGTAATGAATGTATAGTAATTACACACACACACAAACTATACTATATACAGTAAGAAAATATAGTTTGAATATATTGTTGCACCTTCTGAAAGAGGAAGAGAGAGAAGAGAAGGAGGGGAGGGGGAAAGGAAGACTAAATGACAATGAGTGGTATTGCAATTCTACCTGAGCTTTCCTTCTGAATAAGAGTCTCCTGATTTATTGTTGATTTGATGCTCCTGATTTGAGAAGCAAGTCAGGGATAAATGAGGATGAACTCTTTATATCTACTATTTGGCTTTGTATTAATATGAACTCCTCTCATTAACTTTTTTTTTCCTCAACAAATATGTAGGATGAGAGGTATTGGGAAAATTGGAATGCTTCTTTTAAAGTCTATAGTGGATAGAACATAGATTTTCAGGAAAAATAAAACTGAAAAAGTTCCTTCTACATGACACATTAAAGTGAAATCCATTCCCACAAATGGACTAAAAGTAATCTAAAAGCAATAAAAATGCAGTTTCATACAAGACTATCTGTCTGTATCATGAATATAACAAGCTAACCAAGTACTGTAGAAATATTGAAATATCAACATTTGGTTCAGTGGTGGGATGCTATCGGTTCGCACCAGTTCGCACGTACCGGTGGCGGAAATTTGGCTAAGGTCGCCGAACCATTAGCGATGGTCAGCTGGCCATGCCCCCAAACTGGTCACCTGATCGCCGCTCGCTTGCCCCGGTCACCATGTTCATCGCCGCCATATTCTTCATGCACGTGCATCCCATTGCCTTGCAAGTCCAATGGGATGTGCATGCACAAAGAACATGGCAGCAACAGCATCAGCTTTTTCCATGGCTGCGAAGCTTTCAGGGCCGGGCGGCCCCCTCCCCACCTGCTAGCAACTCCTGAATCTGCCACCATTGCAGCTGCAGTGGGGACTGAGGGGGGCAGCTTGCCGGGCTGCCAGCTTTGCCCTCCCCACCACTACTGCCCTCTCCTGCCAAGGCCGCCACTACCGTCTCCTGCTGCCGCTGCCTTTCCTCCAGAGGCTCGTGGAAGATCTAGATGGTAAGGCCACCACTGGCAGCGGGGGGAGGGAGACCCGCTGTGCTCAGCCAAAGAGCCGCCTAGGGGGACATAGTGAGGCTCACTCGCCTTTTGGGCCTGGCGTGCTCAGCCTTCATCACTACTTGATATAAACAAATACACCTTAACCTTGATGGTTTCATTTCCAAGATAAAATGAATTTGTTCTTGGAAAAATCTAGTGAGCTAAGACTATTGAAAAGAGTATTTTAGAGATTATGTAAGCTAGTCAAAATACCCATTGGGTGGAACTTTGATGCAGACCTAGCTGTGAGTGTGATGAATATCTGACTAGCAAAATGGGCATAAGGTTTTCTTTTTTTTCTTAATGTATTCTTGATATTATTATGCCATTTTCTCATTTCTCAAGTAACTCTATCAGCAAGGCAGTACAATAGTGGAAAGGTGATTTGCTATTGTTAGCAAAACCCCATTCTCTGAAACCACAAGCTTGTGTCTTTAAATAAGCTTCAATCCATTCAAAATATATCTGATGACTACAGTTCCACTATGTTTCCTAGTCTTCCTGAACAAAAGCTAGAATTTTTAGGCATAAATTTCAAGGACTAACTCATGAATAATAAAGAGCCACTATTTCACTCCACTTTTATGCCTTGCAATTCAGGTGTCAGTTTAACCTTATAATTTACGAATTTACTAAAATGTTGAATGATCCAGAGAAATATGTTGTCCCTTAGCTGAATTAACTTCAGTGTAAACTAATATAAGTATAAATATTTAAAGTTTCCCTTCTATGCCACCTGACCCGATCCCACTTTATTTATTTCAAATTCAAGCAATATCATAAATAAAAAATGGAATAAGTGCTGCAGTTTATTTGTTTACTAAATTTATACAACTATCCAGCTGATATACAGGTGAAACTCGAAAAATTAGAATATCGTGCAAAAGTTCATTTATTTTAGTAATGCAACTTAAAAGGTGAAACTAATATATGAGATAGACTCATTACATGCAAAGCGAGATAGTTCAAGCCTTGATTTGTCATAATTTTGATGATTATGGCTTACAGCTCATGAAACCCCAAATTCACAATCTCAGAAAATTAGAATATTGTGAAAAGATTCAATATTCTAGGCTCAAAGTGTCCCACTCTAATCAGCTAATTAAGCCATAACACCTGCAAAGGGTTCCTGAGCCTTTAAATGGCCTCTCAGTCTGGTTCAGTAGGAATCACAATCATGGGAAAGACTGCTGACCTGACAGTTGTGCAGAAAACCATCATTGACACCCTCCATAAGGAGGGAAAGCTTCAAAAGGTAATTGCAAAAGAAGTTGGATGTTCCCAAAGTGCTGTATCAAAGCACATTAATAGAAAGTTATGTGGAAGGGAAAAGTGTGGAAGAAAAAGGTGCACAAGCAGCAGGGATAACTGCAGCCTGGAGAGGATTGTCAGGAAAAGTCCAATCAAAAGTGTTGGGGACTTTCACAAGGAGTGGACTGAGGCTGGAGTCAGTGCATCAAGAGCCACCACACACAGACGGATCCTGGACATGGGCTTCAAATGTCGTATTCCTCTTGTCAAGCCGCTCCTGAACAATAAACAACGTCAGAAGCGTTTTACCTGGGCTAAAGACAAAAAGAACTGGTCTGTTGCTCAGTGGTCCAAAGTCCTCTTTTCTGATGAGAGCAACTTTTGCATCTCATTTGGAAACCAAGGACCCAGAGTCTGGAGGAAGAATGGAGAGGCACACACTGCAAGATGCTTGAAGTCCAGTGTGAAGTTTCCACAGTCTGTGTTGATTTGGGGAGCCATGTCATCTGCTGGTGTTGGTCCACTGTGCTTCATTAGGTCCAGGGTCAACGCAGCCGTCTACCAGGAGATTTTGGAGCACTTCATGCTTCCTTCCGCAGACGAGCTTTATGGGGATGCTGACTTCATTTTCCAGCAGGACTTGGCACCTGCCCACACTGCCAAAAGTACCAAAACCTGGTTCAATGACCATGGGATTACTGTGCTTGATTGGCCAGCAAACTCGCCTGACCTGAACCCCATAGAGAATCTATGGGGCATTGCCAAGAGAAAGATGAGACACATGAGACCAAACAATGCAGAAGAACTGAAGGCTGCTATTGAAGCATCCTGGTCTTCCATAACACCTCAGCAGTGCCACAGGCTGATAGCATCCATGCCACGCCACATTGAGGCAGTAATTGATGCAAAAGGGGCCCAAACCAAGTACTGAGTACATATGCATGCTTAAACTTTTCAGAGGTCCGATATTGTTCTATGTACAATCCTTGTTTTATTGATTTCATGTAATATTCTAATTTTCTGAGATTGTGAATTTGGGGTTTTCATGAGCTGTAAGCCATAATCATCAAAATTATGACAAATCAAGGCTTGAACTATCTCGCTTTGCATGTAATGAGTCTACCTCATATATTAGTTTCACCTTTTAAGTTGCATTATTGAAATAAATGAACTTTTGCACGATATTCTAATTTTTCGAGTTTCACCTGTACATGTCTTTGGGTGGTTAACAGTTAACAATTAAAACAAAAAGCAGAAGAAAATCACTAAAAGCAAAAAGAAAACAATATAGCTAAGAAATAATCAAATAACAAATAACAGCTGAGAATAAAACACCTCACAGTCAATATTATCAAAAACAAGCTCACTCATAGGTCATAGCCTTGATAGCAAAGCCAAGTCTTTAATGCAGAAGGCAAACAGAGTCAGGCCAATCTTAGGGGAAATGATGTAAAAGAGAGTATGTGTAACTCAAGGTTAAACTTAAGTCCTTGGTGCTCTCTGAGCTTGGTTGTTTGCTGTCAGATGTTTTATTATCAGACTAGATAACATCAGTAGTGTTGGCAAGTGTGCAGTTTGCTCCCTCTTTTTATATATATAGTTGCTTGCCCTGCTAGTATTGGTGGAGATATAATTTTATCCTTGGTAGTTTCTTGATCAGAGCTGGTTGATTGTTTCTCCTCCTCCTCTTCTTTTCTTCCTCCTCCTCGTCCTCCTCCTCCTCCTCTTCTTCCTCTTCCTCTTCCTCTTCCCATTAGTGTATTACTGCAAATGCAGGGTCTGCTTTTCGGATCACTGAACGCCACTTTGCACGGTTAGCTATGTCTCCAGGATGCAGGCCCATGGCTTGCATATCTTTCTTGATGGTGTCTTGCCACCTCTGTTTTGGGCATCTGCGAGGTCGCCAGCCATTGACTTGTAGTTGGCAACAGTGGAAGGTGCTGCTCTCAGGACATGTCCATACCAGTGGAGCTGGCCTTCCCTCATCTTCTCTATAATTGGTGCCACACCAAAATGTTGTCAAATGGTATCATTTGTGATGTGATCAAGAAGGGAGATGCCCAATATCCAACGGAAGTTCACATTTCCATAGAATGGAGATAGCTTTCAGTCCATGTTGTTGCTGCCCAGCATTTAGTGCCATACAATGCAACAGGGTGGATGGTTGTCTTGTAAATCTTGGATTTAAGATGGGTTGGCATTTGTCGGTCACATAACACACCAATGCATCTTGCCAATGCATCCGGGCTGCATTCACCCTTGCTCGCGCCTTGCCATTGATGTCACCATTGCCTTGGAGATGAGATCCCAGATATTGAAAAATGTCCACCTTCTTTAGGTTTTCTCCATTGATTTGAAGCATTCCAGGGATGGTGACAGTCTCTAAGTACACAGTTTTCTTGATGTTGAGGCAGAGTCCGAAATGGTTGAGGCGATCATTCCATGTTTGAACTTGCTGCTATACTTTGCCTCTGGTGGTGGAAGCAAGTATAACATCATCAGCATAGAGCATAGTCCAGAGTGTGTTCTGTGCAGGTCATGTGTGATGGTATCCATGATCAATATAAACAAAAGTGGTGACAGTGCAGAGCCTTGGTGTACCCCAACCATCACTGGGAATCTGTTGGAGAGGCCAGCTGGGCATCACACTTGACTGCTGGTGTTCTTGTATAGAATTTTGACCCAGTCAATGAGTGGTTCAGGTACTCTGTGATGCCAGTGGGCATACCAGATCAGTTGGTGTGGGACACAATCAAATGGCTTCTCCTAGATCTAGGAATGCCATGTGTAGTGGTTGTCTCTTTTCACTGTGTTTCTCTATGAGCTGACAGGCTGCAAAGATGTCATCAGTTGTTCCACATCCTTTAACGAAGCTGTATTGGTGGTTTGTCTGCTCTTAATCCTGGTGTTACTTCTGTTTATCTGGTTTTTGATTCCTGACATATTCTGGTCTTTTTGTTTCCTTTTTGTTTCTTTTTTTCCCAAGGTCTCTTTTACTGTCGTGTAAAATGAAAGGACAGTAAAAGAGATAGCTTACCCAAATCTATTATTTCTATGTTACAAACAAATTTTCAAGACAATTATAGTTTCTCTTCATGAAAAAGAAAAGAAATTTTTGTCTTAGCTTTATTTGTTTGTATACATCTATTGTAAATTGTAATAACTAAAATTAGTATTGTACATTAAAAAAATATTCTGCACTAAAGAAAATGAAAAATCCTCTGAAATATGAAATATCCTCTGAATATCTGCTCTACATTTAAATTAAACTCTTCTAGAAATAAGAGAGGAAGAATTTAAATTCCAGAGTGATTTTTCCAAGAAACATTATATTATGTGTCTTGCCCCTGTTAAAAATTCACTGAAATGTAATCATTTCAAAAAGAAGACTGTATGTTTTATTATGGAATCTAGATACAATGGAATATTTACAAAGAAAGTTCATTTTGATAGATACCAATTACTATTGCATTACACTGTAACAGTTTTCCCTTATGTAGTGCTATGCTATTATGTGGCTTAGTACTGATGCAAATGATCCTCATTGAATCCTGAGGATTTACTAGTATTGCCAATAGAGATTCACTGATTATATTAGAATATATAGTTATAACTCAAGTAACTGAATCAGGAGAAAGAAATGACAGCAGCAAGAAGAGAGAATCAGAATCAGAATAGAGCTGGAAGGGACCTTGGAGTTCTTCTAGTCCAGCCCCCTGCTCAAGGAGGAGATTCTATACTATTTCAGACAAGCGACTGTCCAGTCTCTGCTTAAAACCTCCAATGATGAAGCACCCAACAATGTCTGAAGGCAAGCTGTTTAACTGGATAATTATCATCACTGTTAGGAAATTTCTCCTTAATTCCAGGTTGCTTCTCTCCTTTATTACTTTCCATCCATTGTTTCTTGTCCTGTCTTCTGGTGCTTTGGAAAGTAAATTGATCTCCTCCACTTTGTGGCAACCTCTCAAATACTGGAATATTGCTTTCATGTCCACCCTGGTCCTTCTTTTCTCTGCATTTTTTAACATCTCAATATATTTTTTGTATTGTGGTGACTAAAACTGGATTCAGTATTCCAGGTGTAGACTTACTATGGATTTATAAAGCAGTACTAATACTTCAGATTTTGATTTGATGCCTCTGTTTGTACAACCAAGGCAGTGGTGGGTTTCAATTTCGGCCACTACCAGTTCGCTTGTGGGTGCTCACGCACTCGTGCGATGGTTCTGCACATGCACAGAAGCTTCTGCTCATGTGCAGAGACATCCGGGAGGGTGGTCGGACCCTCCTGCTGCTGCTACCAGTTCGCCTGATCTGGGGCAAACTGGTAGCAACCCACCACTGAACCAAGGATTGTATTAGCTTTTTTGACTGCTGCAGCACACTGCTGACTCATGCTTAAGTGACCAACTGTGAGGTCCCTCTCACAGGGAGACCCTTCACAACTGTGAGGTTCCTTAAGTGACCAACTCCAAGGTCCCTCTCACAGTTACTGTTTTTGAGCCAGGTTTTGCCTAATCTGTACTTGTACCTTTGGTTTTTCCTGAACAGACCCTTGTTTTTCTCCTCATTAAATTTCATTTTGTTGGATAGAGCCCATTGTTCAAGTCTGTCAACATCTTACTGTTGGGTCTTGGGTATGTTTCTTATATCTCCTACTTTGTAACTGGCATTTACATCCTTTCCATCACTCTATTTCATTATGTTTTCTTTTTTCTTTTTTCTTTATTCCTTATGTGATTGGTTATCTAGTGGTTTTTGCTTGAAATTAGGTTCTATACGTCATGCCCTTCCCCTCCTCAATTTTAGTTTAAAGCCCTTTTGATAAGATGAGCCAGACATTTTCTGAATATATTGTTTCCAGTTCTTGTGTGGTACAATCTATAGTTTCTGTTCCGCTAAGAATTGAATTTCCTATCACCAATATTCACGTTTTTTTTTCCCTAGGGAAGTCTGGAATACTCTTCTTCCTGTCACAGGAGTGCTGGATTGTGCCTCTTTTTAAAGAAACTATTGATGAATGCTCTTTTGTGAGTTGTCTCTATATTTTCTTCTGGGGGCGGGGAGGCTATGAAAAAGATTGTTCAGTTCCAGAGAGGCTTCATTGGAGTGGGCTAGGGTAGATAGTAGGGGCTTTACTCTTGGTTGTTGTTTTCTTCTGAAAGTGACATGTTTCCATCAGCCTTCTTCTTTAGGTACACATGTTGGCTTGTTTTGTATGGAAACTGTTTTTTCCCTATTGTGTTCAATTTGTATATATCAGTTTTCTTCTTTATGTTCATATATGGGGTCATAATTATTTTTTAAGGAGTTATTTGCTAATATTGTGGTGTACTCTTATTGTTTAGGTTGGGATTTCTCGCTTTGATCATTGAGTTTCAGAATGTCTAGAGCTGTCTCCAAACCCTTTACTTTTTCTTCTAGTAATTCAAGTAGTTTACATTTGATACATACATAGTTTGTATGTAGGATGTGCTGATGTGGGCACTCTCCTTAGCTGGTCCACTGAGTTGGTCTCAGCTGGTGCTGGTCTGCCACGCTGGTCTCACTCGCTGCTGAGGGCACTACAGCTCAGTTGGTCCTCTGTGCTGCTCTCAGCCACTGCTAATCCACCATGCTTCTCTTAGTCACTGCTCGGGGTACTTCATTCCTCTGCTACATAGCTCTACACCACTGCTGCCCAAGGTGTGCCATGCTGCTCATAGCCCCTGGTATGCTGCCACCTAGCTCCGTTTCACTGCTGCTAAGTGACCTCCGTTTGTGGTACACTGGCTCCACTCAGGTATCAGGCTGGGTCACTGGGTTGCTTCTCCATCTCTCAGCTTGGCTGTCTCTCCTTTTCTCAGATGGGCCATCAGGGCACCTCTTGGTTGGGACACAGGGCTGCCTCTCAGCTGGGCCACCTTTCAGTTCAGCTACTTCTCACCTCTTTGTTCAAAGAGTGCAAGTTGTCTTTTTAATCCCTCCTGTAGATAATCTTGATGTTGTCCTCTTGATGTGTGTGTGTGTGTGTGTGTGTGTGTGTGTGTGTGTGTGTATTAGAGAGAGAGGGAGAGATTAGAGATGTTATTTTATATATAAAAAGCATATGAAACAACAAAACCTAATTCAAAAAGAAGTTGCTTTTTTGCACTGATAGAAACAATAAAAGAAGTACAATATATTTGTCAGATAAGATACTTTCATATTGTGTACTTAAAAGCCAGTATTCTTGGATTTCTTATTACAAAGCCAGTGGCACCTTCAGCGGCATTATAACAGACAAATTCTACACAGAAATGTATTGCCTGCACAGAATTGATTATATAACATACACCTGTTTATTTTGCATTTTCCAGAGGTCGTTTTAAACAGATGTAAAAGGTATACATACAATGAAAACAAATAAACATCTCCTTTTGGAACAATCTATAGAATTTGTTGTGTGAACAAATATGGAATAAAAAGTGGAGGATTAAAAGGAACTGGGGGATTTTAAACAAAAGAATGGGAAGGCACCAGGCCCAGACGGACTGCCAGCGGAATATTACAAGACATTACAGGAATCGTTGAGTCTCCCATTGTTTGAAGTTATGAATGAAGCTATGTTAAAGATGAAAATACCCAAGTCATAGTCAGAAGCATACATTACATTTATTCCAAAAGAGGATACTGATCCACAACAAATCAAAAAATATAGGCCTATATCCCTGCTAAATTCAGATTTAAAAAATTTTGCTTCAATACTGGCAGAAAGACTTAAAAGATACTTAAATAACTTCATACATTCTGATCAAAACAGGTTTCTGCCAAAAGACAGATTAGAGACAATATGAGGATAATTCTGGACACTTTGGAATATTATGAGGCACATCCTGAAAAGCAAATGGCTTTAATATTTCTAGATGCACAGAAAGCCTTTAATAATGTCAACTGGCGGTTTATGTTACTTTAATTGGAGCAGATGGGCTTTGGTAGAAAATTCATTCAAGCAATACAAGCCATATATTATAAACAAATAGCAAAAGTAATGATAAATGGAGAACTGACAGAGTCTATCGAGATAAAAAAAGGAATGAGACAAGGCTGCACACTGTCTCCTCTGTTGTTTGTATTAACATTAGAAGTGCTAAACATATATATATTAGAGAAGAAAAAGATATAAAAGGAATGAAAATTCAAAAGGAAGAATATAAATTGCAAGCGTTCGCAGATGACCTGGTTTTTATTCTTGAAGATCCATTAGAGTCAATAATTACATTGATAGACAAAATAGGAGAATTTGGAAAAGTAGCAGGTTTGAAAATTAATAAAGATAAAATGAAGATCTGTGACAAAAAAATATGTTAATAAAACAAAAAGAAGACTTGGTGGAAATATCAACGATGCAGGTCACAAATAAGGTTAAATATTTGGGGATATATTTGACAGCAAGATGTAGCACACTTAAAGAGGATAACTATAATAAACTTAAACAACAGATTGGGACAGACTTGGCAAAATGGAAAATTTACAATTATCATTTTTAGGGAGAATATCGACAATTAAAATGAATATACTACTTAGAATTCTATATTTGTTCCAGACAATTTCAATTAGATTGGGAAAAGATTATATTGAAGATTTGAACAAAATAATGTTAAAATATATTTGGCAGGGTAAAAAGGCGAGGATAAAATTGAAACTATTGCAAGATGCCAGAATAAGAAGAGGTTTTGGTTTGCCTAACTGGGAACTTTATTATCAAGCGACAAGTTTGATGTGGATTAAAGAATGGATAATGCTAAGAAATACTAGATTATTGACTTTAGAAGGACATGACTTGTTGTTGGGATGACATGCTTTTTTATGGTACAAGGGAACAAAAACACAGAGGTACTTTAGAAGACATTATATACGAGAGGCTTTGTTACTAAATTAGGAGAAGATTAAAAAACAACATTTAAAAATTCCAGTCTGGTTATCAACGACTGAAGCATTTTCATACTCAATAATATTTAGAAGGGAACAAATTGTTAGATATAGCGAATTATTGAATGAAAAGGGTGAACTTAAATCGAAGCAAGAATGGGAGGAACAAGGTTTAAAGATGAACTGGTTTTCTTATATGCAAATACATTCTAGATATGACAAAGATTGTAAGACAAAAGATTTTTATAATAATTTGACTAACTTATATAAAATTTTAACAGGTTCTGATGATTATGTAATTAAAAAATTGTATGGTTATTTATTAGAGGTAAAATTGGAAGACGAACAAGTTAAAGAAACAATGATTGCATGGGGGAAAAATTTTGGTTATGGAATTGACTTAGAGAAATGGCAAAAATTGTGGTTGCAAAATTACAAAATGACAATGTCAACAGCATATAAGGAAAAATTGTATAAGATGTTTTACAGGTGGCATCTATCCCCAACGAGAATAGCCAGAATGTTCAAGAACAAATCTGAAAAGTGTTGGAAATGTCATCAGACACTGGGCTCATATTACTCATATTACCATATGTGGTGGACATGTGTAGAAACTAAAAGATACTGGACTAAAATTCACACATGGTTGGAAAAAATGACAAAAAAACACATAGACTTTAAACCAGAGATTTTTTTATTAGGGATCGTGTCAGAAACATACAATAGAGAATTGAGATATTTGATTGTGAATGTTTTAACAGCGGCTAGAATTGTGTTTGCTAAAAACTGGAAAAATGAGAAAATACCAATGCAAGACGAAGTTATTAAGAAAATCATGGAATGTGCTGAAATGAGTAAATTGACATTTGAAATTAGAGAACAAGAAGATAAACAATATTATAAGATATGGGGTTTATTTTATTGGCTAAATAAGAAAACATGGAAATGAAATATGAAACATGAAATGAATGTTATAATATTTGAAAATAATTTTTATGAAACGATAAAGCCATAGTTAAATAAATGATAAATGAGGATACTTATTTGTTTTATAATATGAGAAATTAGATAATTAGTATATTTGAATATGGGGATGAAGCACAAAAGACTTGTAACCGACCGACACACTGTTTGCAATTGTAATGGATGATGGATTTATGTTTTATGTTTTGTTTTAAAAAAAGGAATTGGGGAATTTAAATTCAGAGCTGTTCACCCATTGCCATTGTAGCTCTTCCTTGAACAAAATCCAAGGTGTTTCAAGTTTTGTACAAATGTACCAGTGGGAACTCCAAACAAATGTTGTACTCCTTCATTTTTTAAAAGTTGTTTTATAACCACAGATATAGATTACATAATACTCTATGCTGAGCATCTCATACCTTCAGAAATATTGGTCAAGGATATAGATTTTTTTAAAAAATAGACATTCAACATTTTTCCTAACAAACAATGTCAACAACAGTTCAGCATTCTTTTTGCAGACAAAACTTGCACAAAGAGTCACAGAACTGAACTTAGCAAAGAAGCAATAACAATGGAGTCATTTCAGCACTAGTTATAAAGACTACAAGAGTAGCAAAAATGTTATATTTCTTTAAGGTGGTAACCTGCCACAAAGAAGTCTAAGTGCATAGCAATATGAATAATCTGTTAATATTTGTCCATAGTTTATGCTTTTGATTTTACATCCTTGTACGGTATGAGAAAAGGAAAGCAGAAAACAAAGGAACTAAAATATTGCATTATAAGTCATGAGTCACAGACCATATTTAGCTCATTAACAGATGAACAGCATAGGGACTGGAATGGAAAAGTGTGGTTCAGTGGGTAAAACCCCTCAAATATCAGACATGTCATGCTATCATGTACAGTCAGACATGGAGAGTCCTGATTACCGAACATAATTAATGTGTCTCCCTCTTTGTACTGTCAGACTGCAATATAACTTCCACACCCATGACTTAATGGATGAGACAGCCAACTTGGTTTGCATCACTGAATTGTGATTGGGTCCTCTCTGAAATGAGCCTTCCTGGGTTTCAGGTGTGGCATTAACCACAGTTTCAAGACAGGATTGGGGAAGTGACTGTTATTACTCATCAGTCTGATGACCCTAACATCTCCAGATGTGAGAGCTCTGTGTATAATTGGGCTGTAGGAATCAGTAAGATTTGCTGTTCATTTGCGCTGCTACCCACGACCATCCTGCAGCGATGCCAAACCAGAAGTCTGGAATTGTAATCTTCAAGACACACACACCCCTTCTCCACTGGGTTCACAATTGTATAAAAGTTGTCTTGGCTCACTCCTAAGTGCTCCCATTCAAAATCAGGGAGCAGCACTGCCAAAGAACCAGTTTTAGCAGTGAAATCAGAAGATTGTTGGTAAAAGAAAAAAGAAACTCTTACCATACAGCAGCCATCTTAAAGCGGAAACTATTTCTATTTTCCATAAAGGGTGCAAAGCACTAAAAGATTGATTTGCAAGAGACTAGAGAGGTTAGATGATGCTGTGACAAAAAAATCTAAAAGAGTTATCTACCTGCATCTGATACTAGAATGCAAGTATGGAAAACCAGAGTTTGACTTAATGTCACAAAATATATTTTATCACTTTTTCCATCATTGTAGTTTGTACCAGATGCCTATAGTTGTCATATGATATCTAAAGTCATACTTTCTACAATTGAATCAGAAATAAAGCAGTTCCTTGCTTGAAATGTAAGTTGTACATGGATGTATTCAGTTTTGAACCTGAACATATATTGCCTAGTTCAATGATTATATCAATAATGTCTTTCAACACATTTGTTTATTTGATTTATAAACTGCCTTTCATTCAGTACCTAGTACTCTGTTCCTACCATTAATCCCCACACTAATCAATCTGTGAGATAGGTTGGGTTGACAGAAAATGATGAGCCAAAAGTAATCTACTGAGTTTCTGTGGCTGAGAGTGAACTAAAACCTGGGTTTCTATATGATGCTAAATAAAAAATGCTATAGGAAAAAAACCACATACGTGTCAGAATGGAAAGTGGCAGGAGGCATATATGAATATGGAACTGTGAAAGATTTATCAGATTCTTGAAGAAAGCTTCCACTTCCAGAAACTGCTGAAGAAAGCAGACATGCAGAAGTGGGGCTCTCCTGATTAATCTAATTAAAAACCTATGAACAAAAATCCAAACATGCACAGAATTGCAACCACAGGAAAGAAAAGTGAACGGAGGAAAAGACTGGTCTTGGAAATCAGACATTTATTTGGATGCAAATAAATTGATTCTGGTGAGTTCTGCTAGTAGTGTAATCAGACTGCAGTTCCTTTGTTCCTTTGTTCTCCTGATGACATTAAGAAAATAACAGCGTTGACAATTTTTTGCATTATTGAGAAAATTTTCTTTATATAGACTTAACTGTTTTTCTTCAATACTGACTGCATACTTCTTTTTACCATTAACAGAGCATGCTTACACAGACATTATTGCAAAATGAATTACATACAGATCTGATTGCACGAGTGTTCTTTTTCTTCTCTCTTTCTCCAATGAATGAAGTACAGATCTTTTTGCAAGGATTTTTCCCCCCTTTTCTCTGCATATTTATAAGGATTTATAAGGATTCCAGTCTATACCAACTAAATAATCATGAATGAATTGAGTAGAATTTTTTTTAATATATTGGATGATCCTGAGACAACTGAGTGAATATTTTAAAAAGTTGTTTACTTGTAAAGTTTAACAACCAGATCATAAATTTTTATTATCCAGATCATAAATTTCCCTGAACTGCTTTTATTACCTGAACTGAAATTGTCATTCTATGTTCTTTTATAGATTACAAATAGTCAGAGACTGGGAGGTGGCCCAGCTGAGAGATAGCCCAGTATCCCACCTAAGAGGTAGCCCGATGACTCAGCTGAGAGAAAGAGGGACAGCCAAGCTTAGAGACAGAGAGGCATCCCAGAAACCCACTGACAACCGAGGGGAACCAGTACAGTGCAAATGGAGACCACTGAGCAGCGGTGAAATGGAGCTAAGTGGCAGCAGACCAGCAGCTATGAGCAGCATGGCAGACCTTGAGGAGCAGTGGTGCAGAACTACATGGCAGAGGAACAAAGCACCCTGAGCAATGACTAAGAGCAGCTCAGAGGACCAACTGAGAGTGGCAGATCAGCTGCAGCTGAGAAAAGCACAGTGGACCACCTAAGCAGAATGCCCACATCAGCACACCGTACCTGAAAACCCTGGTAGTGGCCAGGCAACCAAAGGGCAAGGAAGCAGGGAAAAAAGTATAAGTACAAGACACTTGTGGACAGGGAGGAAAGGGATAAACTTTCAAGGCAGGAAGTAGAGTCTTAAGAACAAAAAATCTCCTAGAAAATAGTCTGAGACTTCGAACAAAAAAAGTGCATATGACTTGATAAACAGCCAAAACTTCTTGTAAATTCTTAAATTTTAATATCTCTGAATTCCCTTCCTTATGAAAAAATTCTTTTCAATTTTTTCAATTTCTTTTTTTATTTTTAAATTCTTTGTTCCAATTTTAATCTTCTGTATTTAAACTCTTAAATATCATTATGAATTTTAAATTCTTTTTTCAATTTTTAAATCTTTTTTGATTTTTTCAATTTTTTATAAAGTTCTTTTTTATTTTTTTTAATTTTTCAATTTCTTTTTTCAACTAAACATTTGAAAAAAACAGTTTATTTTAATTTTTTAGAAATTGTTAAATTCTTAATGATCTAAGAGGAAAAAATAAAAACCATAGAAAAAGAGACAGACCCTTAAAACAGGGAAGATAGTGATGAATTTAACAAAAAGTCAAGAACTCTTGTAAACTCTGGTGAATTGACATTTCACAATAGGGAAAATGTTTATTTTTAAAAAAATTTTAACAAACAAAAATAAAAGTCATGGAACTTGAGGATACTATAGTGACTTTCAAACTGTGCCATGTTTCAGCTTATGCCCACAGAAGACCCAAGCTATGTATGCATCAAATGTAAACTACTTGAATTACTAGAAGAAAAAGTAAAGGGTTTAGAGACAACTCTAGACACTTTGAAACTCAGTGATCAAAGTGAGAAATCCCAACCTAAACAATAAGAGTACACCAAAATAAAACACAATAAAAAAATAATTATGAACCCATATATGAACACAAAGAAGAAAACTGATACACCCAAATTGAACACAATAGGGAAAAAACATAAAAAATAGTTTACATATTTATCTAAAGAGCAAAACTGATGGAAACATGTCACTTTTAGAAGAAAACAGCAACCAAAAGCAAAGCCCCTACTATCTACCCTAGCCTACTCTAATGAAGTCCCTCTGGAACTGAACAATTGCTTTCATAGCCTTCCCCTAGAAGAAAACATTCAGACACTCACAAAAGAGCATTCATCAATAGTTTCTTTAAAAAGGAGACAGAACCCAGCATTCCTGCAACAGGAAGAAAAGTATTCCAGTCTTCCCTAGGGAAAAAAAGGTAAATTTTGGTGATAGCAGATTCAATTCTTAGCAGAACAGAAACTATAGTCTGCAGATCAGACAGTCAATCTAGGGAGGTATATAGTCTGCCTGGAGCAAAAATCAAAGATATAACTGAGTACCTTCCTAAAATAATCAGCCCAATGAATTACTACCCCTTTCTTTTGCTACACGTGGGGACCAATGACAGAACAATGAATCTGAAAACAATAACAAGAGATTATGAACAGCTAGGGAAGAAAGTTAAAGAAATAGGTGTCAGCGTTCCAAGTAATGCACCCAAAGAAAACAGAACTCCGAAGCAGGTAGCTTCCTCAAGGAATGATTTATTGGATACTTCATATTGGCACAACTGGTGAAAACTGACTCTGAAGATTTGGGCGGTTTTCACCTAATTAAAAAGTTAAAGTTCACCCTTCCCCTAAGTCATCAGTCACATTGTCCAATCGAGGTGCTGGCCGGTTGCTTGGTTACTTCACTCCTCTTCTCCCTCGCCACATGTTGGAATGTCCTTGGTTCCCACAGGAAAACATTTTGTTTTGACTACAAACCCCCTTCCCTGTCCCATCTTCTTCCTTGTGGCAAACCTGAAGCCTACAAGATGGCCTCAGCCAGGTTCACTTCAGAGTTGATAATAGGAGCATGAATGGTGTTTTTATCTATACTTCCAACAATGAGGGAGCAAATGATTTTAGAAACGAACCACTGGCTTAAAACAGTGCCATCAACAGAACCTCGGTTTCCTAGACCATAGTCTACATTACCTAGATCAGCAGTGGTGGGATTCAATATTTTTAACAACCAGTTCTGTGGGCGTGGCTTAGTTGGGGGTGTGGCTTTGTGGTCATGTGACCAGGTGGGCATGGCTAGCTGGTCATGTGGCCGGGTGGGCATGGCTATATGCATAGGGACTACTCAGAGGGCTGAAAAAAAGTCATTTCTGACCGGTCCTCGCACTTATGACCATCCGCACATTTATGCACGTTGCGGCATTCTTAACAACCGTGTCAGTCATTTCACCACTACTTCTCTTCACCATGGTGACAAGATAGGGCAAAAACGTAAAATGTGAGGACAGTTGTATGTCTGAGGACTGGTCACAAGTGCAAGGACCAGTCAAAAATTACTTATTCAGCCCTCTGAGTAGTCCATATGCACAAAAGGATACAGCAAGAGAGGGATGAAGGAGTAGGAGTAGGAGTAGGAGTGAGGTTAAGAGAGGGAGGAAGAGAGGAGGAGGAGAAGAAAGGAAGAGGAAGTAGGGAGGAGAAGAAGAGGGGGGGAAGAGAAAGTAAGAAGGAAAGAAAAGAGAGAGGTGGGAGGTTGGAGGAGAAAGATTGCTGTACAATAAAAAAGTTGAAAGGGAAGAAAGCCAAACCCAAACAAATATAAAAATATTAAGATAAAGAATGAATTGTTAAACTTTAAAGAATAAAGGAGAACAAATATGAATAAATAGCAATAATTAGAAACACACATACAAACATACAATGTATTTTCTTTGAACAGAGTATTTGGCCGGTTCACAAATTTAAACAGTGTTTAGTCATTTCAATTAAATTTACAATTTCTATATTTCCTTTTTGCCATATTTATTCCTCGTCTATTTTTTTAAAAAACCAATATTACCCTTCATCCTCATCTCTAATCTTAATCAAATTCAATTTTTCCCTTCTATTCTATATTATACCCCTTCCCATTGTCATCTATTTTTATATCCATCCCCACATTGGTTAAGTATGTAATATTACAGTTGTTTAATACAAATTCAACATTTTTATATAAATCAATCAGTTATATAACTATCTTTTTTGTATATTAATATGAACATGAATATTCCAATTATTTCCATGCAATCCAATTTCTTACAAATCCATTAATTATATTTACCAATAATAAACCAAATAGTTTCCCCCATATATTCCTCCAAACCACAACTTAACCATTTCTGCTTTCAATACAATATACAATTAATAGTATCTCAATTATTACAATTCCTTAGTTAAATAGATAAATTTTTTCTTTTGTGTTTTAAAATCTTGAACTCTCCTCTTTTGAACTAAATTTCCCATTGTTTACACCTACCTTTTTTGGTGAGCAAAGAGAAAAAGAAATCTCTCTCCCTGCGTGCAGCAGAGCCTGCTTTACTTTCGGTTTCTTTTTAGCTAGGGGAAAAAATCACTCTTTGCATCAAGAGCTTGCAAAAGAGCCTGCACAAAACAGCTGAGAGTGAATCAGAGTCGGGAGAGTCAGGAGGCAGATCTATTCAAGCCTAAACTAAAGCTGAAAGGAGTTTTTTCCTGCTCTTTGCTTGCAAGGAGGTAACTGCTGCGAGGCACAGGGCAAAGGGTGGGGGCCACCCTCCTTGCCACTTAGCCCCCCCATCGCCCCCTTTTGCCTCTACCACCCCCATGCCGCCCCGCCCCCCTAAGGCATCCCACGGCCCGCTGTACCGCCCCCTTTGGCAACCATTGGCTTAACTATTTAACTCCTTAACAACCGGTTCTACCGAAGTAGAATCCCACCACAGGGTCTACTCATTTGTTTTCTTTTGACACTGATCAGCTGTAGGGCGGTGCTTTGAAGCCCCGCGGCAGCTGCAAGGCCAATAAAATTACCAAAAAACACCGAACCGTTTGTTAAATTGCTGGCTCGCCCACCCCTCGCCCAGTGGTGCGGAGGGGTGGGGCAAGGGGCGGGGCGAGCCAGCAATTTAACAAACGGTTTGGCTGAACCGCCTAGAACCAGCAGAATCCCACCACTGCTAGATCAGGGATCAGGAACCTGTGGCTCTGGAGCTGCATGCGGCTCTTTGGGCCTCCTGCCACAGCTCCCTGTCCCATCACTGGTTGGCCGCACCCCTCGCTCCTCTTATTTCTTTTTTGGACTCCAGCCTGAAGTGGCAGGAAACGAAGGCTGCCTTACACACAAATGTGGCGCGAAGGCACGTACAGGGCAGCTTCGCTCCTGCACTCTCTTCTCCCCTGAGCCGGGAGTATGCACATGTGCAGGGAGAACCTCCTCAAGTGAGCACCAAAGTGCAGCAAAGGCGCATGTGGAGTGGGCGGCCACTCACTTAGGGGGGTCTTAACAGGATGCAGCTTCTCTCCTGAACTAATGATTCAGCCATCGCTAGATCTCCTCCTCCCATTCTCATCATGCTCTGGCCAGCTGTGGCTGAGGCGGGAGCAGGCACACATGCAGGGAGACCCTCCTCAAGCAAGCCACAGCCGGCCAGGGCATCATGAGAGTGGGAGGAGGAAGAGAGTGCAGGAGCAAAGCTTCCCTGTACCTGCCTTCGTGCAACATTTGCATGTAAGGCACACTTCGCTTCCTGCTGCTTCGGGCTGCAGTTCTCACCCTCCGCACTCGGCTGAAGAGCTGCTGGGGGTGGGGGATAAAATGGCAAGGCGATGGCCAGAGCATTAGTGCAGGAGAGAAGCCGCATCCTGTTAAGACCCACCTAAGCGAGCAGCCACCCAACCTGCGTGCAACTTTGCTGTGCTTTGGGGCTCGCTTGGGGAGGGTCTCCCCATGCGTGCACATACTCCCAGCTCACCCACGGCTGGCCAGGGCATCATGAGAGGAGGGGGAGGAGGAGTACGGTCACCCGAAGGGAGGGGGAGAGACACACACACATATACAGAGAGAGGGGGAGAGAGAGAGACATAGAGACACAAAGAGTGGTACATAGAGAGGGGTGAGAGAGGGAGAGGAAGAGAGAGAGAGATACAGAGGGAGAGAGACATGGGTGGAGAGTGGGGGAGATAGGGAGAGTGGGAGACAATGGTTTTGTGGCTGGGTGGGCATGGCTAGGGGATCATGTGACTGCGTGGGAGTGAGTGACATCAAGCTGGCCATGTCCACCCAGATTTTGTGGCTCCGGTATGTTTTTTTTTCTGTGGGAAATGAGTCCAAGTGGCTCTTTGTGTGTTTAAAGTTGCCGACCCCTGACCTAGATGAAGGCTACTGACAAGGATGCAGTGAACCTCACAAGAACTGAAAAAAATTCGGAAAACGACTGGCTCATTTTTTCAAACGAGCTTTAAACTAAAATTGAGGGCCAGAGGGGCCAAACTTCACCACTTTTAGAACATAATTCCAAAAACTACTAGATAACTAATCACATAAGGAGGAAGGTTGTAAAGAGAAAAAATAAATAAAAAAACCTTAATGAAGTAGAGTGATGGAAAGGATGTAAATCCTAGTTACAAAATAAGAGATATAAGAAACATACCCAAGACCCATAAAGGACTCAAATCCTTATACATTAATGCTCAAAGTTTAGAAACAAATAGGGTAAAGTTGAAGTATTAGTACATGAAGGTAGATATGATATAGTCGCCATTAGTGAAACCTGGTGGGATGAAACTCATGACTGGAATACACTGATAGAAGGATACAAACTATTCAAAAGAAACAGTCCTAACGAGACTTCCGGTTGCCGCGGCGGCATCCCAGATGCGGAATTAGCAGGGCTCCTTGCAGTAATCCAACCAAGAAGTAACAAGAGCGTGGGTGACCATGGCGAGGGCATCTTGGTCTAAGAAAGGGCACAACTGGCGCACAAGACAGACTTGTGCAAATGCCTCCCTGGTTACCGCCATCAGATGGTCATCCATGGACAGCCAAGAATCCAGGAGGACACCCAGATTGCGGACCCTAGCAGAGGGGGCAATAGTCTCCCCTCCTATCACTAAAGATGGTACCTCTAGATCCCGAGATGCCGGCATCCACAGCCACTCAGTCTTGGATGGGTTGAGTCTGAGTCTGTTCCTACCCATCCAGGCCCGCACCGCCTCCAGACAATGGGGCATCACAGAAAGGCGCATCCCTAGGGTGATCCGGGGTGGAGATATAAAGCTAGGCATATTGGTGATACCTCACCCCAAAACCACGAATGATCTCACCCAGTGGCTTCATGTAGATATTAAAGAGCATGGGGGAGAGAACCAAACCCTGAGGCACCCCACATGTGAGGGGCCTCTGGGAGGATCTCTGACCCCCCCCCCGCCGATACAAACTGCAAGCGGCCCGAGAGATAGGAGGAGAACCACTGCAAAACAGTGCCTCCTATCCCCAACCTCCCAAGTCGCTGCAGTAAGATACCATGGTCGATGGTATCGAAAGCCGCTGAGAGGTCAAGAAGGACCAGGATGGAGGAACAACCCCCATCATGGGCCCGCCAGAGATCATTCACTAGGGTGACAAATGCCGTTTCTGTGCTGTGACCGTGCCTGAAACCAGATTGGTAAGGATCCAGGTAGTCAGTTTCCTCCAGGAATTGAGGGAATTGCTGTGCCACCACGGACTCAACAACCTTCGCTAAAAAGCGGAGGTTGGAGACTGGACAATAGTTATTAAGGGAGTCAGGGTCAAGGTAGGAGTGGAGGAAAGCATCATACTGGAGAACAGTTAAGGCAAAACTGGGAACCAGCTAAAAATAAAAATAAGAGTTAGGAGTGGAGGAAAGCACGAGCTGGAAAACAGCCAAAGTAAAGCTGTGAACCAGCCATTAGAGTTAGGAGTGGAGGAAAGCATACGCTAGGTAACAGTTAAAGCAAAACTGTGAACTAGCCAAAAAATAAAAAGTTAGGAGTGGAGGAAAATATACCTGGAAAGCAACTGAAACACAATTGTGAACCAGTTAAAAATAGAGGTTGGAGTGGAGGAAAGCATTGCTGGGAAGCAACTATTTGAGTTGCGAACCAGTTTCATAATAGATTTAGGAGGATTGAAAGAGATAATGTTGGTATGCAGTCAAAATTATACTGTGAACCAGCTCAAATAAGTAAGGTTAGGAGTGGTGGTAAGCATCGCTGGAAAGCAACTGATTAAGATGCGAACCAGCCAAAAAATAAACTTAGGAGGAAGTGGAGGAGACAACACTGGAGAATAGTTAAGCCAAACTGTGAACCAGTTAAAAAAATAGAGATAGAAGTGGCGGAAAACACTGTTGGGAAATAGCTATTTAAACTAGGAATCAGTTAAATATTAGTCTTCAAAATAAAGTATTTTGGGAGTGACAAATTTTAGATGGAAATGTTGATTGATTTAGAAACAAGAGAGAAGGAAAATATTCTTTGTCAAGATTATGGATACTAGTTGCCATTTAAAAGAGGTATAATATAGATTTGATGTAATGGGTCTTAGAAATGAGGAATATATATGAAATATTGATTGTTAAAATGACAAAGATTTAGAATGATGTTTATTTGGAAATAACTTTAGAAATTAGGGTGACACAGTAGAATGTCTAAAATTTAAATGTTTAGAATAAGATTTTTTTCTTATTTTTTTTTAAAGATGTAAATGGATAAAATTTGGAACAAAATTGGTTGAGGGAATGTAAGTAATTGTATTTACTTTATACCAGATCAAATCCTTGCTCTAAAAATATGTATTTTATGTTTTAAAAAATAAAAAAAACTTTTCAAAAAAAAAAAGAAACAGTCCTAACAAAAGAGGAGGTGGAGTTGCATTATATATATAAAAGAGCACTATATCTCTACAGAAATACACAAATCAAGGATGAAAACCACCTAGAATCCACATGGGTCAATATAAAAGCCGGGGGAATGACATTGCTATAGGTGATATTACAGGCCAGCAAACCAAGCAGAAGAAACAGATGAACTCTTTGCTAATCAATTAACAAATGTATGAAGGAAACATACCACAGTAGTAATGGGAGACTTTAACTACCCTGATATCAACTGGGTGACAAACTCTGCAGCAAGTGGGAGATTGAACAGATTCCTAACCAATTTATCTGACAACTTTGTCATCCAAAAGATAGAGGAGGGAATTAGAGGAAAAACTATACCAGACCTAATTCTAATTCTTACCAATAGAGAAGAATTGATAGAGGGGGTTGAAGTTGCTCGATCCTTGGGTGACCACGTCATACTGGAATTCAATGCAAACATAAGCATTAGAATATAACCCAACCAGTGTCTTAAACTTTAAAAGGGCTGATTTTAACAAACTCAGAGAGAGCCTAAGCAAAATTTCATGGATAAAAATCCTAAAGGGAAAAACAACCCAAGAAGTGTGGGCAACACTGAAAAATATGATCATAAGAGCCCACTCCAACACAATACCACTGAAAAATAAAAACAAGAAATCCAAGAAGAAACCAGGATGGCTGAACAAAGATCTCTCTGATACACTGAAAGAAAAAGGGATAAGTACAAAATAAATGTAAAGAGGAACACTTAAGTAAGGCAGAATATCAACAGATAGCCCAAATCTTCAAAGATGAAGTCAGGAAAGCAAAGGCTCAGAATGAACAAAGACTTGAGGCAGACCGGAAGTTGGCGCCACGGCGAGACACGCAGGGTTTTTAGGGCTCCTGAAACTCTGCTGAGAAACCCCGCTGCTGGACGGTCCGAACCGGACCACACAGTCTTGCTTTGACTGTGGCAGTGGAGGACATGTCCTGAGGCTCCTAGGGACATTGCTAACTCCCTAGTTGGCCAGGAAAGCCCTTTTCCCAGCAGCGGGGCAGCAGCCAAGGCTGTGGAGGCTGTGGCAACTTCAGGAAGGAAGTTCGGAATGACAGTGATTAGAACAGTGAGAAACTTTCACTCTTTTTTTTCTACTAAGAACACCCTAATTAATGCATGGAATTGTGATGGGCAGTAAATGAAGAGGAGCGGCGAACCTATTTGTGGACTGATTTTATTTTTCCCAAGTATATACTTTAAAAGACCTGAAATTGCCTGATTGTCTTATTTCCATTTTGGATAACTGGACTGGATTGAAAGCAGGGAAGCAGTACTGGGACATTTTCTGAAACTTTTGGAATTTGTGGATTTTGGTTTATAATATTTGCTGAGTTGGTGCATCTGGATTGGTACCATTTCTCTTATTTTTGGACTATCTAAAAGAAAGTTTTTTTTCTCTCTTTCTTTTTTTTTCTTTCTTCCTTATAAAGATAGAAGAACTAGGGGAGTGTGTAGTGCTGCCACCCACTGGAAGAGAAATTTTGTTGCAGAAGAAAGGAAATATTGTAGACAAAACAAAATACAGAGGCTGAAGAGCTACTGAGTGTTGTTTACACAGGTGCTCTTCTATTTAAGCTTGCAAAGCCTGGGAATATACTGGAAGGCTCTGAATTTATTTTATTTTATTTTAATTTTCTTTTTTGAGTAATTATCTAAACCCCAGTGAGATGTGTGGCTTGGAAAGAGGCAAAAGGAAAAATCACTCCCTGTAGGTTCTCTGGATATAAAGGACTTGAAGAACGAATTTCTTTTTTGGTCTGTTTGTTGCTGTTTTTTTCTCTTTTCCCATTTTTCTGATTTATATATAAATATTGGATTAAGGCATTCAAGAGCTTGAAAAATTATTTTTAATTTTTAATTTTAAAAAAAAAATCTAAATTTTTGGTGTCTTACTTAGAGGAGCATTTTAATTTTTTGTCTCTTCCTATTTTTCTTTTCTCTTCCTTTGTATTAGGGTTTTTGGAAGAACCTGAAGAATTGGAGAAATTGCTATTATTATTATTTATTTATTTATTTATTTTCTTCCTTTCCCCCCCTCTCCCCCCCTTTTTCTACTCTAAGGGACTTTTTGAATATTTTTTGAATTCAAAGTGAATTTAGCCAACTCCAAAATAAGCAAAAAAGTAGCGATGGTGGGAGCTGCAGTGACTACACTATCTTCATCAGTATCTGGAGGCCAATGCTCCATCCAGAAAATGTTACAGCAAGACAAAGAGAAAGAGAAAGAGATGTCACAAATGATTCTACAAACACTTCAAAGAATGGAAAAACAGCAACAAAGGATGGAGCAACAGTTACTTAAAACAGATGAAAAGGTGGTTAGCATACAACAAACAATGATGAAATATGAAGAAAGACTGGTTAAATTGGAGGAAAAAGATGGCCAAAAAGAAGAAAAAATGAAGGAAATTGAGAATAGACTTGGAGAGGTTGAACAAGGAACATCTGGTTTAATTGGATGGGAAATGGATAAAGCAGAATTCTACCTTAGATTTCAAAATGTTGCAGAAGAAAAAGGGGAGGATCTCCTTGAGATTATGAATATGATCTTAGCAGAGGCCTTAGAAATAACTAAAGAGAAGATGATGGAAGGAATTGATGAAATTTACCAAGTTTACACTGGATATGCGATGCGCAATAAACTTCCAAGAGAAGTACATATAAGATTTACTAAGAAATCAATTAAGACACAGATTCTTCAGGCGGCTCGTGACAAGGCTTTGGAATACAAAGGCAAGGAAGTTACAGTTCTGAGACAAATTCCAAGAAAAGTGAGAGATATAAGAAGGAAATATCAATTCTTGACCAAAGTTTTGCTGCAAAAAGGGGTCAACTATAGATGGTTGTTTCTAGAGGAAGTAGGCTTAACATGGAACTTTCAAAGATACAGACTGAACACAATTGATAAGGCAAGAGCTTTCCTTGAGGAAGTTCTTAAAGGGACTGATACTGATATGGAAGTTGAAACACAAACAATACCAGCCTCAATAAAACCTGTTGAAGAGGAATTGATAACCCTGGAAGAAACAGAAGGAGCCGTGGGCAGAGTTATGGAGCATAAGGAGCAACGTGAAGCCAGATCAACTAGAGCAACAAAACCTCATTATAAAGTATGAATATGGATGAAAGGAAATTAATTTCAATAAATATAAATTGACTAAATTCAGCCAATAAAAGAAGAACAGTCTTCCACAAATTAGAAAATTAAAATTTGATATAATTTGCTTATAGGAAGTGCATATTAAAAAGCAACATGAACAATTACTGATTCAACCAAAACTTGGTAAAACCTTTCTATCATTGGCACAAAGTAAAAAAAGAGGTGTTGCTCTGTATATTAGAAATACACTTATGGCTGAGCAGAAGTATGCTGATCCAGGTGGCAGCATTTTGATGGTAAAATTAATTGATAACAACACAAAACTACTTTTAGTATCAATAAATGGCCCTAACAATAATCAGAGTGATTTTTACAGGAAATTACATAACAAGGTAATTGAAATGGAGTATGAAAATATTTGCATGATGTGTGACTTTAATGGAATTGTAGATGGAAAACTGGATTATAAAACAAGTAGAACAACAAGACATAGTAGAAAGATATTGCCGAGGACCTTCTTTAAAATGACAGAGGAAATAAACTTGAAATACATTTAGAGGGAGAGAAATGGGAAAAATAGACAATATACTTTCTACTCTGACAGACATTTATCTTAGTCCAGATTGGATATGATATGGGCAACAATGGAATTGACTTTAAATATTGAACAAGTGAATATAGATACTAATAGGTGGGCGGATCATAATCCAGTGATTGCTATTTGGAAAGGGCGAAAAGGCAGATCTAGATGAACACTGAACAATACAATATTAAAAGAGAAAGATTTTACACAGAAAATGAAATGAGAATGGGACTTTTTTTAAAAAGGAGAATAAGAAACAAACATCGATACAAAACCGTTGGGATACAATGAAAGTCTTTGCCAGATGAATAATCATTGATTATACACGGAAAAGCAATATAAAGAAAAGACAAACCCTTAAAGTATTGAGAGATGATCATAAAAGACTTGAAAAAGAACTCCAGAAAGATCCATACAAGAAAGATGTAAAAATTAAAATGGACACTATAAAGCACAAAATGGATCTACTGGAGAAGGAAGAATTAGTGCAAAAAAATAAGAACTACTAAACAGAATTATTTTGAAAATGCAAATAAACCTGGCAGATGGTTAGCATATAAATGGAAAAAGGAAAGAGAATCAAGGAAAATAATGCAATTAATCAACCATCAAGGACAAAATAGATTTGGAAACAAAGAGATGGGGGAAATAATACAGGAATACTATACACAATTGTACAAGAAAGATGCAATAGAAGAGGATAAAGTGGCAAGGTATTTACAAAAAGCTAAATTACCAAAAATTCCCAAAGAGGTTGAGAAATTATTGGAAGGAAATATAATGATGATGGAGCTAACTGAGGCAATTAAAAAACAGAAGAATGGAAAGGCACCAGGTCCAGATGGACTGCCAGCCAAATATTATAGGACTTTACAAGAATTACTATCGATCCCAATGCTGGAGGTTATGAATGAAATAATGGGAAAAAAAGAAATACCCAACACATGGACTGAGACATACATCACTTTGATTCATAAGGAAGAGACAGACCCACAACAAATCAAAAACTATAGGCCGATATCCCTGCTAAATGCAGATTATAAAATCTTTGCTATGATATTGGCAGAAAGACAGAAAGACTTAAGAGATATTTGAATAATTTTATACATTCTGACCAAAATGGATTCTTACCTAAAAGACAAATCCGAGACAATATAAGAATAATCTTGGACACTTTAGAATACTACAAAGCACATCCTGAAAAGCAGATGGCTCTGATATTTCTAGACACACAAAAAGCCTTTGACAATGTCAATTGGCGATTTATGATGTTACAGATGGAGGAGATGGGCTTTGGGGAAAAATTCTTCAGGCAATTGAAGCGATATACTCAAAACAAAAGGCTAAGGTAATGATAAATGAAGAATTGTCTGAATATATTGAAATAGAGAAAGGCACCAGACAAGGATGCCCACTGTCCCCACTGTTGTTCATATTGACATTGGAAGTGCTAAATAGAAATATTAGAGAAGAAAAGGAGATAAAAGGTATGAAAATTCAGAAAGAGGAATATAAGTTACAAGCTTTTGCAGACAATTTGGTTTTTATTATGGAAGAACCTTTAACATCAATAAATAAACTGTTAAAAAGAATTGGAGAGTTCGGAGAAATGGCTGGTCTAAAAATTAATAAAGAAAGACAAAGATAATGACTAAAAATATGTTGAAAAAGCAAAGAGAAGAATTGATGGAGATTTCAAATATACAGGTTACGAATAAGGTAAAATATTTGGGGATACAATTGACAGCAAGGTGCAGAAAATAATTATAATAAGGTTAAACGACAGATAGGACAACATTTGGAAAAATGGGGAAATTTGCAACTATCTTTAATTGGGAGAATTGCAACCATTAAGATTAATATTTTGCCTAGAATGTTGTATTTGTTTCAGACAATCCCGATAAAGTTGGATAAGGATTTTTTTTACAGATTTGAATAAAATGATATTGAAATATATTTGGCAAGGGAAAAGGCAAGAATAAAAATAAAGTTGTTACAAGATGCTAAAGCAAGGGGTGGTTTTGGTCTACCTAATTTTGAATTATATTATCAGAGCCTGTAGTACAGTGGTTTAAAGCACCCTGTTATTAACATCTATTAACATCTGCTGCTTGCAATTACTGCAAGTTCGAATCTCACCAGGCTCAAGGTTGACTCAGCCTTCCATCCTTTCTAAGGTGGGTAAAATGAGGACCCAGATTGTGGGGGCAATAAGCTGACTTTGTATAAATATACAAAAGTATGAAGGCTATTGCTTAACGCACTGTAAGCCACCCTGAGTCTCCGGAGAAGGGCGGCATATAAATCAAATTTTAAAAAAAAGCAGCTAGTTTAATGTGGACTAAAGAATGGGTAACATTGAAAAATACTAGACTATTGAATTTGGAGGGACATGATTTGTTGATGGAGTGGCATGCATTTTTATGGTACAAAGGAACTAAAATACAGGGGTATTTTAGAAGACATCAGATATATGAAGCTTTGCTTTTGAATTGGGAGAGGATTAAAAAATATCACTATTTGAAGATTCCAATCTGGGTATCTACAATTGAAGCTTTCTCATATGCAGTGATATTCAAAAGGGAACAAATTGTTAGATATAGTGAATTATTGGATGAAAAGGGTGAACTTAAATTAAAGCAAGACTAAGAAGATCGGGGATTTAAGATGGATTGGTTTTCATATATGCAAATATTTTCAAGATATCAAAGAAGATCTCAAACAAGAAGGTTTTTATAGAGATAAGATATTGATGGGTTCTGATGATCATGTAATTAAAAAGTTATATGGACATTTGCTAGAGGCAAAATTGGAAGAAGAAAAAGTTAAAGAGTCAATGATAGCATGGGGAAAAACTTTTGGCTATGATATTGATTTAGAGAAATGGCAAAAATTGTGGTCACATAATTATAAAATGACAATGTCTACAGCATATAAAGAGAATTTGTATAAGATGTTTTACAGGTGGCATTTACTGCCGACGAGGGTAGCCAGAATGTTCAAGAACAAATCGGAGAAGTGCTGGAAGTGTCATCAGATCCCAGGATCTTATTACCATATGTGGTGGACATGCGTAGAAGCAAAGAGATTTTGGACTAAGATACACACATGGTTGGAAAAAATGATAAAGAGACATATTGATTTTAAACCAGAGATATTTTTATTAGGGATCTTACCAGAGACATTTAACAAAGAATTACAATATTTAATTGTGAATATATTAACAGCGGCTAGAATCATATTTGCAAAAAACTGGAAAGGAGAGAAGATGATTACTGATGAAGAAATTATTAAGAAAATGTTGAATTGTGCCGAAATGAGTAGATTGGCATTTGAAATAAGAAAACAGGAAGACAAACGATATTATTTGATATGGGAGCTATTTTACCAATGGATAGATAATAAAGTATGGAGATGAAATATTATATATGAAATGAAATTTGGATAAAATGTTTAAGCACCTGTGGGGTTTTTTTTCCTTTTTAGTTAGAGGTAAGAATATTTGTCATATAAATGAGAATTTGAAAACTTTGAGAGCATGAAATGATTTTCACCGATCGAAATACTGTCTGTAAGAATTTGGAACGCTGATGTTTTTTATGTTGATTCTGTTTAAAAAATAAAAAATAATTATAAAAAAAAGAATGAACAAAGACTTGCAACAAAAGTCAAAGATAATTTTTTTAAAAAAATTACGATATAAATAACAAGAAAAAGGTCAAGGAAACAGTCGGTCCACTGAAGAGAGAAGATGGCAGGGAAGTAACAGGCAGTAGAGAGAAAGCAGAGCTGCTTAACTCATTCTTGCATCAGCCTTCATGCAAAAAGAAACTACCTGCCAACCTACCAGAAACATACTCGAATATAAGCCGAGTTTTTCAGCACGTTTTTCAGGCTGAAAAAGCCCCCCTCAGCTTATATTCGAGTCACGAAAAAAAAATGCCTTTTTAAAAGAAAACAAATGAGTAGACTGGTGTCTGCAAAAATAGAAAAAACAGCCCCTTTCAGCTTCAGTATAGGTTAATTACCATAAACTGATTTGAACAGCCTCCCGACTCTCAGCAGATTTGCTCTCAGCTGTTTTGGGCAGGAGTCTTTTTCTAGCTGCAAAGAGTCCTTCTAGAGCACATTTTTTTTCTCCTTGTGCAATTCAATTTGAAAACGAAACTGAAACTAAAGCAGGTTGTTGCCTTTGCTGTTTGCTTGCCACGTTGGAAAGGCAGATTTCTTTTTCCTCATCAAAAAAGGTATGTGCAAACAGTGGGAAATTTATGGCAGATGGCAAAAGAGGAGAGTTCAAGATTTTAAAACACAAAAGAAAAAAAGCTCTATTTAACTAGGGAATTGTAATAATTGAGATACTATTAATTGTATATTGTGTTGAAAGCAGAAATGGTTAAGTTGTGGTTTGGAAGAATATATGGGGGAAATTATTTGGTTTATTATTATTGGTAAATATAATTACCAGTAATTGATTTGTAAGAAATAGGATTGCATGGAAATAATTGAAATATTCATGTTCATATTGATTAATATACAAAAAAGATAGTTATATAACTAATTGATTTATATTAAAATGTTGAATTTGTATTGAACAACTGTAATATTACATAATTAACCAATGTGAGGATGGATATAAAAATAGATGACAATGGGAAGGGGTATAATATAGAATAGAAGGGAAAAATTGAATTTGATTAAGATTAGAGATGAGGATGAAGGGTAATATTGGTTTTTTTAAAAAATAGATGAGGAATAAATATGGCAAAAAGGAAATATAGAAATTGTAAATTTAAATGAAATGACTAAACACTGTTTAAATTTGTGAACTGGCCAAATACTCTGCTCAAAGAAAATACATTATATGTTTGTATGTATGTTTCTAATTATTGCTATTTATTCATATTTGTTCTCCTTTATTCTTTAAAGTTTAACAATTCATTCTTTATCTTGATAGCTTTATATTTGTTTGGGGTTGGTTTTCTTCCCTTTCATCTTTTTTATTGTACAGCAATCTTTCTCCTCAAACTTACCATCTCTCTCTTTGAGAAAGGGGGGAGAAAGAGAATGAGAGAGAGAGTGGCGGACAGAGAGAGAGAAAGAGGGGGAGAGAGAAAGAATGAGAAAGAGAGGGGAAGAGAGAAATGGTGATAAGATAGGGCAAAAATGTAAAATGTGAGGACAGTCGTAAGTTTGAGGACTGGTCACAAGTGTGAGGACCAGTCAAAAATTACTTTTTCAGCCCTCTGAGTAGTCCATATGCACAAAAGGACTACCCAGAGGGCTGAAAAAAGTGATTTCTGACAGGTCCTCGCACTTTTGACCAGTCTTTTTTTATTTTGAAATTTACCAGTAGCCGCTGCATTTCCCACCCCCGGCTTATACTCGAGTCATTAAGTTTTCCTAGTTTTTTTGTGGTAAAATTGGGGGCCTCGGCTTATATTCAGGTCAGCTTATGCTCGAGTATATACGGTAACTGTAAAAGACAGGCTAGAAATAAAAATTAAAATAAGCAAGAAAGTGGCTAGACAATACCTATCTGATCTTAATGAATATAAACCACATTACCTGATGGTTTACATCTCAGAGTTCTGAAGGACCTGGCAGATGTTATCTCAGAATGATTGTATCATATCTTTAAAAAATCTTGGAGCAACTGTCAACCATCAGAGGATTGGAAAAGAGCTGATGTGGCTCCCATCTTCAAAAAAGGAAGAAAAAAAAAACAGACCCAGAAAACTACAGACCAATCAGCTTAACATCAATACTTGGGAAGTTACTGGAAAAAATAATCAAAAACAGAACTGTGAACATCTAGAAACAAATAAACTTATAACTAGTAGCCAGCACAGATTTGTTAAAAAAAGAGCATGCCAAATCAATCTTATTTCATTCTTTGGCAAAGTGACATAGTATATTTAGCAAGGCATTTGACTAAGCAGACCACAACCTACTTCTTGGTAAGCTGGAAAAATGTGGAATAGACAGCTTCACCACCAGAAGGATTTGTATCTAGCTAACGAATTGTGGTCAATGAATAGTCCTTAATGGTACTACATCTACAATGTAGTACCATTAAGGAGCGAAATAAGCAGTCGGCTACCACAAGGCTCCATCTTAGGCATGGAGCCATCTTCAATATCTTCATAAATTACTTAGATGAGGGAATAGAAGGGGAATTCAACAAATTTGCAGATGACATTAAACTGGCAGGTATAGCCAACACCCCAGAAGACAAGATCAGGATCCAAAAAGATCTTGACAGATTTGAACAATGGACAGATCCAACAAAATGAAATTTAATGTGGAGAAAAGCAAGGTTTTACACCAGAGCAGGAAAAACCAAAGGTACAAGTACAGATTAGGTGAAACCTGGCTCAAAAATAGTAACTGTGAGAGGGACGTTGGAGTCCTAGTGGAGGATCACTTAAACATGAGTCAGCAGTGTGTGGCAGCAGTCAAAAAAGCTAATACAATCCTTGGTTGTATAAACAGAGGTATAGAATCAAAATCTTGTGAAGTATTAGCATCGCTTTATAGAGCCTTAGTAAGACCTCACCTGGAATACTGCATTCAGTTTTGGTCACCACATTACCAAAAAAAAATGTTGGGACTTTGGAAAAAGTGCAAAGAAAAACAACTAAGATGATTAAAGGCCTGGAAACTAAAACATATGAAGAACAGTTGTAGAATTTGGGTTGAGAAAAGAAAGGCTAGAGAGGGACATGATAACAGTATTCCAATATTTGAGTGGCTGCCACAAAGAGGAGGAGGTCAATCTATTTTCCAAAGTATCAGAGGGCAGGACAAGAAACAATGGATGGAAACTAATCAAGGAGAGAAGCAACCTGAAATTAAAGAAAAACTTCCTAACAATGAGGACAATTAACCAGTGGATCAACTTGCTTTCAGTAGTTGTGCTTCATCACTGGAGATTTTTAAGAAGAGATTGGACTGTCACTTGTCTTAAATGGTATAGGGTCTTATGCTTGAGCAGGGGGCTGGACATAAAAGACCTCTAAGGTCCCTTCCATATGTATTTTATTTTATTTATTTATTTATTTTATTTCGTCGAGTACATATTAGATAATATATATATAAGTATAAGCATGAATTGAATATATAAAATGAATACAATTAAAGGGAACATTAGGACAGGAATGGTAGGCTCGCTGGCGCTCTTATGCACGTCCCTTACAGACCTCTTAGGAATGGGGTGAGGTCAACAGTAGCCAGTCTAAGGTTAAAATTTTGGGGGTTTTGGAATGAAACCACAGAGTCAGGTAGTGCATTCCAGGCATTGGCCACTCTGTTGCTGAAATCATATTTTCTGCAATCGAGTTTGGAGCAATTCACTTTAAATTTGTATCTATTATGTGCTCATGTATTGTTGTGGTTTAAGCTGAAGTAGTCATTGACAGGTAGGACATTGTAGCAGATGATTTTATGAGCTATGCTTAGATCATACCGAAGGTGGCGTACTTCTAAATTTTCTAAGCCCAAAATTTCAAGTTTGGTGGCATAAGGTATTTTGTTGCAAGCAGAGGAGTGGAGGACTCTTGTGAAATATTTCTGGACACATTCAATTGTATTAATGTCCGATATGCAGTGCGGGTTCCAGACAGATAAGCTATATTTGAGAATTGGTCTAGCAAATGTTTTGTATGCTCTGGTTAGTAGTGTAATATTACCGGAGAAGAAGCTACGCAAGATTAGGTTTACAACCCTTAATGCCTTTTTGGCGATGTTGTTACAGTGGGCTTTGGCACTTAGATCATTTGATATGAGTACTCCAAGGTCCTTGACAGAGTGAGGGTCATCTACAAGGTCATATCTACTCAGCTTGTATTTAGTGTTCTGATTCTTTTTGCCAATGTGTAAGACAGAGCATTTGTTGGTTGAGATTTGGAGTTGCCAATTTTTTGACCATTCCGACACAAAGTTAAGGTCTTTTTGAAGGGTAGCAGCATTGTTGGTGGTGTTAAAGTTTTACATCATCTGCGAAGAGAACGCAGTTATTTATAATATGATCACAAAGGTCATTTATGTATAGTATGAAGAGTGTTGGTCCTAGAACGCTGCCTTGGGGGACACCGTTATTAACAGGTGCAGGATTTGATAGGGTGCTCCCTATTTTGACCACTTCTTGTCTGTTTGACAGGAACGTGGTTATCCAATTATGGAGGGGTTCAGAGATGCCATAGGATTTTAGTTTTAGAAGTAATTTGTTGTGTACCACTGAATCAAAAGCTTTACAGAAGTCTATGTAAATTGCATCTATTGCTTTGCCCTGATCAAGATTTGTAGTCCATATGTTTTTGCAGTGTAGAAGTTGTAGATTACAGGATATTTTTTTTCTGAAACCAAATTGTTTATTAGAGAATAAGTTGTTTGTTTCTAGGTGGACGGTAATGGATTGGTCCATGACTTTGCAGGTGACGCGGCATAAAGAGATTGGTCTGTAATTTTTGACTAGGCTGGGTTCTTCCTTTTTGAAGATAGGGATGACTGTGGCTAGTGACCATAGGTTGGGTAGGGAGCTGGTCCTGAAAGATTTTTCAAAGATTATGCTTAAGGGTTCTGCTATAGCAGTGGAAAGCTTTTTAAGAAGTATGTATATAGTCGATCAGGTCCAATAGATAGAGATGGTTTCAGTCTACATAGTGCCTTTTCAACGTTATCTTCTGTGAAATCTATTTGTGTTAGATCCTTGTAGTTATTAGTGGTACGACTAGGGAATATTGGGCATGAGCCATTGCTATTTATAAAGACTGAGCTGAAGAATGTGTTAAAGAGGTTTGCTTTAACTGCTTCATCATTGCATTCTTTACTGTTAGGTCCTTTTAGGGATGGGATGGATCTCGAGTCTTTAAGTTGGTTGTTTACAAAATTATAGAAGCTGCGGTTGGATTTTGTGCGCAGAAGGTTTTCTTCTTGTTTGATGTGGTAATTGGTGCATTCAGTCTTTATTTGGTGGCATATATTTTTGTAGCAGCTTTTAAAGTTAGCTACATAGCCAGTTTTGTTTTTTTGCCAGAGGGATTTTTTGGGGATTGGAGCTTTCTTAGTGATATGGGTAATTTGTTTTTCCTGGTTTTGGTGGTGATTAGTGATACATATAATTTAATAACTCTATTGACTTCAAGCAAGAAAAAGTTATAATGGTCTTTGACAGTGTTATAGCTAGAAAATAGAATTTGTCAATCAAGAGATGAGAAGTCAGTGTCTATGAGATCATAGTTGGCTTTTTTGAAGTTGTAGCTGGGTATCCCATTATTGTGGTGATTTTTGTAAGGGCGTATATTGAGACAAAAGTCAATCATGCTGTGGTCACTGCTGGAAAAGGGTTCTTTTATTTGTAGTCCATAAATTGAATTTAAGCTGTTGTAGAAGATGAGGTTGAGGCAGTTGTTGAGTTTAGTGTTGCTAGTTACTAGTTGATCAAGTCCTAGATTAGTAACAGCATTATATAGGTTTGTATGGACCAGTTCAGTTGTACATTCGTTTATTGTCCAATTAATAAGAGGTAGGTTGAGGTCACCCAGAAAGATGAGACAGTATGGGCAAGAGGCTACCCATGTTAGTAGTGTGGTTAACTTGTTTGCATGTGTGATGTAGTAGTCGTGGGCTCTGTAACATAGTAAAAATTATTCTGATTCTCATCCTGGAATATGGATACAATCCAGCAAAAGATAAGCTATTTTTAAAACTTGTGAGTTCAGCTAGAGTTAACTGTGAGCTTAATCTATTGTGTTAAGGTTTTTGATGAATTAGATTTTAATAACCAATTATTTTTCTTTTATTATTACAAAGAGAATTTCATGAGAAATAATTTTAAGTCTGTTAATATGTTTATATACCTTATATATACTAAAAATCTGAATCTGTTATCTCAATAAAACTGATATCTCCCATAAGATATGAATGCCATTTGCAACATAAAAAGAGTTTAATAAACAATTGAAAGTTATTTTTCAGGACACTGTTTACTACTTGGGTCTTAATCATTCTAGACATGAAAACAACTTTTGCAATTGTTGAATCATTGTTGACATTTATAACTTAGCAGTTAACCTTAAATAACTGTAATGACATTACTGAATAAGTTGCCTATTTTAAGGTGTTTCATTTGTGTAATGAAATGAATTTATTTATTTATTTATTTATTTATTTATTTATTTATTTATTTATTGCAATTTATATGCTGCCATTCTCCCGAGGGACTCAGGGCGGCTTACAACAACAATCAACAATACAAATCACAAAATAATAAAATAAGTTTTAAAAAACCCCATTAAAAACCATATATAAAATTATTACAGTTTGTGCAACCCCTAGCAGATCAGGTTATTTGCCGAAAAAGCCACGTCTTCAGTTCGTGGTGAAAGAAGAGGAGGTCTGGAGCTATCCTGAGCTCAGTGGACAAGTCATTCCAGAGGGTCGGCGCTCCGACAGAGAATGCCCTCCCACTGGGGGCCACCAGTCGGCATTGTTTGGCTGACGGCACCCTGAGGAGGGCAGCTCTGTGGGAGCTCACAGGATGATGGGAGAAAGGCAGAAGATGGTCCTGCAAGTACACCGGGCCTAAGCCATACAGGGCTTTATAGGTGAGCACCAGCACCTTGAAGCGGACCCGGAGAGCAACCGGCAGCCAGTGTAGCTCGCGCAGGATAGTTGTTACACGGGACTAACGATGAACTCCCGTAACTACCCACGCGGCCGCATTCTGGACCAGCTGGAGCCTCCGGATGCGCCCCAGGGGCAGCCCCATGTAGAGGGTGTTGCAGTAATCCAACCAAGAAGTAACAAGGGCGTGGGTGACCGTGGCGAGGGCATCTCGGCCTAGGAAAGGGCACAACTGGCACACAAGATGGACTTGTGCAAAGGCCCCCCTGGTTACCGCCGTCAGATGGTCATCCATGGACAGCCGAGAATCCAGGAGGACACCCAGATTGCGGACCCTAGCAGAGGGGGCAAGAGTCTCCCCTCCTATCACTAAAGATGGTACCTCTAGATCCCGAGATGCCGGCATCCACAGCCACTCAGTCTTGGATGGGTTGAGTCTGAGTCTGTTCCTACCCATCCAGGCCCGCACCGCCTCCAGACAACGGGGCATCACAGAAAGGGCATCCCTAGGGTGATCCGGGGTGGAGCTATAAAGCTAGGCATATTGGTGATACCTCACCCCAAAACCATGAATGATCTCACCCAGTGGCTTCATGTAGATATTAAAGAGCATGGGGGAGAGAACCGAACCCTGAGGCACCCCACATGTGAGGGGCCTCTGGGAGGATCTCTGACCCCCCCCCCGCCGATACAAACTGCAAGCAGCCTGAGAGATAGGAGGAGAACCACTGCAAAACAGTGCCTCCTATCCCCAACCTCCCAAGTTGCTGCAGTAAGATACCATGGTCGATGGTATCGAAAGCCGCTGAGAGGTCAAGAAGAACCAGGATGGAGGAACAACCCCCATCATGGGCCCGCCAGAGATCATTCACTAGGGCGACAAATGCCGTTTCTGTGCTGTGACCACGCCTGAAACCAGATTGGTAAGGATCCAGGTAGTCAGTTTCCTCCAGGAATTGAGGGAATTGCTGTGCCACCACGGACTCAACAACCTTTGCTAAAAAGTGGAGGTTGGGGACTGGATGATAGTTATTAAGGGAGTCAGGGTCGAGGCTGGGCTTCTTGAGAAGGGGTCGAACCACCGCCTCTTTGAGTGCAGCAGGGAAGATCCCCTCCTTTAGCGAAGCATTGACAACAGCCTGGATCCAGTCTCCTGTCACCTCCCTGACTGCCGAAACAAGCCAGGAGGGATATGGGTCAAGTAAACACGTGGAGGTCCCCAGCCGACCCACAATCCTATCCACTTCATCCAACGAAACAGGCTCGAACTCAACCCAGATGTCTCCATCAAGACTAGCCTCAGTCTCCTCAGTAGATTCTGCCCAGTCAGAGTCCAACCCGGTCCGGATCTGAGCGATTTTATCTTGCAGAAACTGTGCAAAATCCTCAGCTCGGCCCTGCAAGGGGTCCTTCCTCACTCCAGAATTAAGAAGGGAGGGGTCACCCTAAACAGGGAGGCTGGGCGATTTTCTGCAGATGCAATGAGACCGGCGAAGTACTGCCATTTTGCTGCTTCCGTTGCCACAAGATAAGATCTGATATGGGTTCTTAGCTGTGTCCGGTCTGATTCCGATCGGGAGCATCGCCAACCACCCTCCAGACGTCTTTTCTGATGCTTCATTTCCCTGAGCTCGGCAGTAAACCATGGAGCTGCCCGGGATCTGCATTGGATCAGAGGCCGCATAGGCGCGATTCAATCCAGGGCCCCTACCACAGCCTGTTCCCAGGCCGCATCTAGGGCCTCAGAGGAATCGTTGGTTAAGGAGGTGGGAAATGTCCCAAGCTCCGTCAGGAACCTTTTGGGATCCATCAGGCGCCTGGGGCGGAACCATCTCATAGGCTCTGCAACCCAGCGGCGGGGTCTAGTGGTAGGAAAGTCCAGCCTAAGGAGGGAATGATCGGTCCATGACAGGGGGTCAATGGATAAGGTCCCCTCCCCCTGATCATTTATCCACTGCCCAGAGAGAAAAATCAAGTCGAGTGTGTGTCCTCCTATATGAGTTGGGGCCTGTACAATCTGAGTCAGGTCTATGGCCATCATGGAGGCCATGAACTACTGCACTAACTCAGATGTCTCCCTAACTGAAGGCAAGTTGAAATCTCCGACAACCAAAAGGTTGTGGAGATCAACCGCCGACTCAGACAAGACATCTAGAAGTGCAGGCAGGGCTGAGGCTACGCAGCTGGGTGATAGGTACGTAACCAACAAACCCGACTGAACTCCAGGATCCCACTTCAAAAGGAGCGATTCACAGGGACAGTGACCTCCCTAGGACTAAGACCTTCTCTAATAACCACAGCCCCTCCCCTGGGGTCGCAGCTGGTGTAATACCTGGAAATCTGGGGGACACAAGTCAGAAAGAGGGACACCTCCCTCCCTCCCTAACCAGGTCTCGGTGATACAGGCCAGGTCTGCTTCCTCCTCGTCAATAAGGTCTTGGACAAGGAGGGCCTTATTCACCACAGACCTGGCATTCAGGTATACCAGCCGGAGTCCAGGGGTCCACACTCCGTCACTGCCGGGGGGGCAGGATGGGCTGTGGGGACAGGAGAGTCCCACCACTTGAACACAGCGACGGGGCTCTCCAAACCCCCTCCTCCCACCAGCTCTGCCCTTCCCATCGTCACCGGGATTGGAAAACCCTTGCTCCACTGAATTTCTTCATTCTCCCCCCTCCTCCCCTCCCCCCACAACCATCCGACAGGCCAGGTTGCAGAGCTGCAAGAGTCGCCCTTGGCTCATCTCTCACCTCCCTCCTCCTGGGTCCCCTTAAAATTTTATTAAAAAACCTAATTAAAATTAATTGATTACATTTGTCTCAGTTTTATTACAGATTCTATTAAATTGATTGATTGACACTTTCAAGGCACTGTCCTCAAATCTGAGGACCTTGCCTGACATCTCCTCACCATTTGCTACACAAGACAAGGTGCCTAGTGAAATTGTCTATACCTCTAGCATACGTATTCAAAATTATCACTTTTTAAACCTATGTTTGTTGTTTCTTTTTATCATTTTGACACTAAGAAACTAGTAACTGCAATTCAATATGGCACCTTGAATTAAGTGTTCAATGGCAACAAGAGAATTGTAACATACGCAGGACAATAGGACTCTTCCATCCATAAGATTTTGTTCAAATTGTTTCCTTTTTTTTCTTATCAGGTCATGCCATATGAAGGTTATTAAAAAAATCTCATTCATTCAAAATATCTATCAATAAAATTTACTGGGTTCACCTAAGCAAGTAAATGATTCCTGTTTAACCAACCTCACAGTGTAATAGAATTTTATAAAATGTTGTTTCGAACTATTTCAAGGAAGGGCAAGATGCAAGTATCATAAATCACATAAATAAAATTTAGAACTCCTTTCCCCAAAACCAAAGTTTTTACTCAGTAAAAATTACCAATATATACCTTGCTGAGTCTATAAATTGTTATGGATCTTGAAACATCTAAAAATCTATTTGTAATAAGATTTCACTTTAAATTGATAAGAAGTAGAGAGACCATATATTTTCTATTTCACAGAAGTAAGAGTCCTTACGATGCCTGATAAATATGGCAATATATAGATTATTTCCTAAATTTCTAATAAAATAATGATTATGAATTGTCCAAATTTCTAGTACTTCAACTATATTTTTTTACAACTAAGAATGGATTCAATTGTCAGATATTTAAAATTCAATTAGTTGTCAATTGGTTGAATAATTTCATCCACTGAAGACCTAGTAAAATAGGAATAGGAATAGGAATAGGAATAGGAATAGAATAGAATAGAATAGAATAGAATAGAATAGAATAGAATAGA
>WNWU01000042.1:99878-199928 GCA_012654045.1 Ptyas mucosa | reverse complement strand
GAATAGAATAGAATAGAATAGAATAGAATAGAATAGAATAGAATAGAATAGAATAGAGCTGGAAGGGACCTTGGAGGTCTTCTAGTCCAGCCCCCTGCTCAATCAGGAGAACCTATACCCGTGATGGCGAACCTATGGCACAGGTGCCATAGGTGGCACGTGGAGCCATATTGATGGACACGCGATCTCAGCTCCGGCACACATGCGTGCACCGGCCAGTTGATTTTGAGGCCTTCTGGGCCCACCAGAAGTCAAGAAACATGCTGTTTCCAGCCTCCAGAGGGCCTCTAAGGGGGTGGGGAATGCCGTTTTTGCCCTCCCCAGGCTCCTAGAAAGGCTCTGGAGGACAGCGAAAAATGGGCCTACTGGGCCTACTGTGCCATCGCGTGCCAAAAACAGATGGAGCATGGGGGGGCGCATAAAATTATGGATGTGGGCACACATGTGTGTGAGACAGCCCCCCCCCGATCTTCCCCTGCTTTTGGCACACAATGGCAAAAAGGTTAGCCATCGCTGACCTATACCATCTCAAACAAGTGACTTTCCAGTGTCTTCTTAAAAACCTACAGTGATTAACCGCCCACGATTTCTGGAGGCAAGCTGTTCCACTGGTTAATTGTCCTCACTGTTAGCAAGTTTCTCTTTAATTCCAGTTGCTTCTCTCTTTGATTAGTTTCCAACCATTATTTCTTGTCCTGCCCTCTGGTCCTTTAGAGAATAATTTGACCCCGTCTTCTTTGTGGCAGCTCCTCAAATACTGCATCATGTCACCCTGAATTCTTCTTTTCTTTAGACTAGTCTACTTACCAAGAAGTAGGTTGTGGTCTACTTTGTCAAGTGCCTTACTGAAATCTAAGTATACTATGTCCACAGTATTTCGCTGGTCTACTAATTTAATCACTATGTTGAAAAATGAAATAAGATTGGTTTGGCATGATCTGTTTTTAACAAACCCATCCTGACTTCTAGTTATTACTTTACTCGTTTCTAGATGTTGGCAGATTTGTTTTTTTATTATCTTTTCCCAGATTTTCTCAGGTATTGATGTTAGACTGATTGGTCTGTAGTTTCCTGGGATTGTTTTTTTCCTCCTTTCTTGAGGAAATGAACCACATCAGCCCTTTTCCAATTCTCAGGTACTTTCCCAGTGCTCCAGGATTTTTTGAAAGATATGGTACAGTGGTTCTGAGATAACATCTGCCAGCTCCTTCAGAACCCTGGGATATAATCTCTCAGGTCCCGGTGATTTATATTCATCAAGGACAGATAGATGTTCTCTTACCATTTTCTTACTTATTTTAATTTTTACTTCTGTTTGTCTTTTACAGTAGCTTTTTTGGTACATTGGGCTATAATTTCTTTTTGCGTGAAGATTGTTGCAAAGAAAGCTGTGCTTTCTCCCTTCTGCCTGTTACTTCCTTGCCATCTTTTCTCTTTAGTGTTTCCTTGACTTTTTTCTTGTTATTAATATGTTGAAATGTTTCCTAATTCTCTGGGCACTTATATACCACCAATTTTTATTTTCCAAATCTAAAATATTAGTTTTGGCTAATCTGCACTTTTTACTAACTGTAAAATGGAGATAACCACTTTTTTTTTAGAAGACATGTGTTGATTACCTAACCTTTCCCTTATCCCCAGTCCACAATGGAGACAGGCTAAATTAGATTATCACTGTTTTAGTTTTTTAATGGTGTATTTGAATTCCATCTCTTCCTGTCTTGTGTTGCAATTGATCTACAATGTCTTTTGCACAATCTTAGACATTATGTGATCAAGGGCTGTAATCTGGTTTACCAACTCTGTTTGTGTAAAATTGTTATTATTTAGTATTCCACTATTCTGTTAGAATTCTCTGCTTTGTATTTTTTATTACCTGATTTTATTCATTTATTCTTGTTCTGCACTGTTTTAATGATGATTATTTTTCTTCTGAACAACACTCAGTAATACTTAAAATATTATTTTCAACTTTGGTTTTGATTTTTAGTTAGTTTACCAGTTCTATTGATGTTACTATTGTAAGGTTGTACATGAGCTGTACATGACTGAACTACATCTCTTTAGTCATTTTTGTCATATTTAATTCAGCAGCCCTTTTTTCATTAATCACTGTTCTACAGCTTCATTCATGTATTTTATCTTTTCTCTGAGGTGTTGCTGATATTCAGACAGTTGTAGTTCTATTATTTTCACTTGATTGTTCTGGTTGTGAGAGAAGTTCCTGTGAGAATAGTTCACATGTGATTTTATAAAATAGGGTACCTTTTCACAAAATAAATTTTACTGGCAAACATACGATACATGCATGCATTCATACACATACTTGTGGATACATGCATTCTTTTGTTGAATGAGAAGTGTATTTACAATTGTTTCAGCTGGAATTAGTATTACCTTAAACTGACATGGAAGAATTATTGTGCTTTTTTCCCTGAAAGGGAAAATTAAATGAATTAAATTAAAGTCATATTCCTTTTTGTTTAATACAATAAGTGATAAATTTGTGAATCCTGTTTGAAAATTAGAATTATAAATATAATTTTATTCTGAACTTCTGGTGTAGATTTAGTAAATGAGAAAAGAGTAGAGAGAGTATAACTGAAAATATGCGTGTTTTTTTTAATGATATTAAAAATATTAATTTTAAAAATATTCTGAAATAAAGGTAATGCTTTAAAACCCAGAGCAATGAAATGAGAAACTAGGATTGGTAGCTGACCTAGATTCACCTTTGTTTCTGTTAAAAGTACCATTCTGATGAATATATATTATGGTAGCAGGCATTAATGAATAGGGGCTAATAGGAAGGGAAAACAACTTCCTGCTTAAAAGTACAAAATGTTTCTCCCAGCCTAGGCAAATATGCAAATGAAAATTTGCAAATGTCATTCCTCCATTAAAATAAATTGGAAAGTTCCTGTCTGAGAGGAAGATTTGTATGCAGAAATAAATGTATATACCTGAAATTAGTTACCAGATTAAAGTGGCAGGATTCTGTTCTTTTTTGCCCTTGAGATATTTATATTACAATCTTTTTGGCAGATTCACAGACTTATTTTGACAATTGTATCAGAAATAAAATGGAAGTGGAAAGGTATATAGATTAGTTTTATTTACCGTTAGATGAGGTGCTAGAAAAAAATAATCAATCTGAAACATATTGAAGTTTTCTGTCTAAATCAATACCAGCAGAGTCTGTCTGGGCAGTGATAAGGGACATACTGTCTTTCCATGAGGCTAAAAGTAGAAGTCACAAGATGAGGCATAATCCAAAATTATCTACTTACTCTTTTTCCTATGGAATGAAACCTCAATCAAAGATCTTTGCACTTCACATTATCTATACAACTGAAAAAGGCAACAAAATGTTCCTAGGACCTAGGACTTTTAATCAAATATTGACAGATGAGTTGTTTGAGTTGATAAAAAGAGATCTAACACCCAGGGTTCATGAGAACCCTGGTCAACCAGTTGAAGTTTAATGTAAAATGTATATAAATACCCTGGTATAAAAAGACTATATCAAATGCTAGGCACTGCTGTATTAAATTTTGTTAGTATAAATCTATTATTTAAAGCTGAAAAAAGCCCATATTAGCATATATATTTAACTGAACTGTTCAAATGAACAGTTATTCTCTTCCTATAGGACACTACACATGAACAATTTAAGTGGTTCTGATGTACACAAAAAAATATGCAGCTGAACAATTAATTTCATTGAATTCCAATTCCTGATAGTCCTAGGCACCAAGACCAGTAAAGGGAGTAACAATTGAACAATATCCGGAGGCCCAAATAGCACATACCTGAAGTATGAATTAACAGTAAAAAGCATTTAGTAGACCATTTCTAGGCTATTCACAGTAATTATATAATTCAGCTATTTCTATAGTAACATAATATTTGTTTACATTAATCATATAACACTACAATCATGCCTAAAAATAATATAAACCACTAATGTGAACAGCTAGAATGTATTACTTAGGATATGTTTTTCAAAATAAAATGTTATCTTTGCATACATACTGGATCCTAACATTTGGCAATTTTTTCACATAAAATATCTATCATTGTTTTTTATGCTATTGCAAAGCCATATTAAGTAAATCAGAAATTTTCTGAAGGAAGTAAGAACTTTAATATTTACTATACTTTAATACAATGAGATCTTATAAAAATATAGATTTCTTGGATTTGAATTGGCATGGATATAGCTGTTTTCCAGAATTTCTTTCTGCAATATCTGAGTATTCTTTAAATATTGACTAATTTTAAAATTCTTAACATTGGTCATCCTGGATAGGGAATCCTGGGAACTGAATATACAGTATATGAAGAACCAACCATCTTACAAGACTGTAAGATAAGGGCAGGCAGATTTTAATTGCTTGCTTGCTTGCTTGCTTACTTACTTACTTACTTACTTACTTACTTACTTACTTACTTACTTACTTACATACTTACTTTGTGTAATAGACTGACCATAAGCTTAACCCATCTGACCTTGCAGGGGGAAAGGAAAGTTAGAAATTTGAGTAACATGGTTACTTAGGATGGACAATCAAGAGAAAGAAGGAAGGCACAGCATTTTTAATACATTTATTGGTACCATATCATATACATAACTGTAAAGATTCATTTATCGTATCTGTATTGTGTTGACCTTGACACTGTTTGGCATTGATCAAATCAATATTTAGCTTCTTAAATATCAACAAATCATTGTTCAATAAATGTCTGGCAATAATGGCTCTCTTTCTCTGCTATTTTGCTGTCCCCAGAAACTTGATGTCTACTACCCAGACTTCTTTGTATTTCTTATTGACAATGGTTAAACCTGTGGGATTACAGGTCGGTTGCTTGTGAGTTTGAATTCTGAAGTTGCATCTTAGCTTCTTCATTTTCTTAGCTTCTTAGCTTTTCATTTTCTATTACTTTGTCCATTTTGTGGTTCCAGCACTTCTTGCTTGCAGGCAAATCATAATTGTCATTGATATTCCAATGCACCATTGTTGCTACTTTTTCATGCTATTGTTTGTAATCCATCCGTGCAACCTTTATGCAGCAGCTAACTAGGTGGTCCACTGTTTCTTCAGCTTCTTTGCAGAGACAGTATTTGCTGTCTGTTACTGTCTTTTTAATTCTAACTTTATATGCATTTGTTCTTAAATGTTGGTCTTGGGCAACCAGAATCCCATAGATCCCTATTGGGACGCTGCAATTCTGGTGGGAAGGAGGCCTGGATGCATTCTTTATTGCCTTTTTCCTGGAGCCTATCTATCCTATACTTTGATTTACCTTCTTGGGAATGTAAGGGGGAGGGCCATCTGTTTTGTCTCAGCTCCAGAGCCTCCAGCAAGTGATACCTGAGGACAACTTCTTATTACCTTCTCAGCCTGCGATTCTCAAAACAACTTCGCACCTGTGGATTGGCCTATTCAACATCGGACTGAGGGGAGGGGTTTCTAATGCTTTAACCTAACGGAATTGTGCAGGAATCTTCAGATCCTGCTTTCCTTGTCTTGGTATCACCTTCCTTTTAATAAAAGTTTCTTTTTGAAATGCTAAGTGCTTCAAGAGTTCTACTTTTTTGAGCAGAAGGAAAAAGCAAGACCTTACACTCTGCTTCTTTCCTGCTCCTAGCTATTGCCAGGTTTTGTTCTCTACTTTGCCTGCTGGTTTTTTGGGGGGTACTGCCCATTTAATATTTTGCCTTGTTATATCTCTTTTCTATTCTTCATTTGATCTTTTTGGTGTTCAATAAATCTTCATGATATACTAACTTCAGTGCATCTCCTTCATAGTTCTTTTGATATTTTTCCAATGACCTTTTTTCTTCTTTATTCATTGGCATCCTTCAGTCTCAAGAGACTATGGTATCATGCTCTGGAAAGAAGTCGTAAAGCAGCATCTTGTGTGACTAAAAAGGCCAATTCGAGAGTGGCAATCCCTTCCACACTGAGGGCAGATACATTCTGTCCCCTGCCCAGCCCCCAGATTTCGCTGGTTCTGGGACTGCCTCTTTAACTCAGCCTGCCGAACAAGTGTCTTCGAATTGGAGAAGGCCATGCTACGTCTTTAGCCTCCAAGCTGAACGATTGGAGGTCAAGGTTTCCCAATTGTTAATGTCCATTCCCAGGACCTTTAGGTCCCTCTTGCAGATATCCTTATTTCGCAGCTGTGGTCTCCCTCTGAGGCGCTTTCCCTGCACTAATTCTGCATACAGGAGAATCTTTTGGAATCCAACCATCAGCCATTCTCATGACATGCCCCAGCCAGTGTAGATTTCACTGTTTTAATAGTGTATACATGCTATAAATTCCAGCACGTTCCAAGACTGCGCTATTTGGAACTTTGTCCTGCCAGGTGATGCCAAAAATTCATCTGAGACAGCGCATATGAAAGGTGTTCAACTATCTCTCCTGCCATGCGTAGAGGGTCCAAGACTCACTGCAGTACAAAAGTGTGCTCAGGACGCAGGCTCTATAGACCTGGATCTTTGTATGTTCCGTCAGCTTCTTATTAAGCCATACTCTCTTTGTAAGTCTGGAAAATGTGGTGGCTGCTTTACCAATATGTTTATTCAGCTCAGTATCTAAAGAGAGAGTGTCAGAGATAGTTGAGCTGAGGTACACAAAATCATGGACGACCTCCAATTCTTGTGCAGAGACTGTAATACAGGGAGGTGAATCCACGTCCTGACCCATGACTTGTGTTTTTTTCAGGTTGATTGCTGGTCCAAAGTCTTGGCAGGCCTTGCTAAAACTGTCCATAAGTTGTTAAGGTCTTCAGCAGTGAGCAGTGACAGCAGCAGCAGCAGCGAACAGGAAATCCCGTAAGCATTTCAGCTGGACTTTAGACTTTGCTCTCAATCTAGAGAGATTAAAGAGTTTTCCATCTGATCTGGTCCGGAGGTAAATACCCTTTGTTGCAGTTCCAAAGGCATGTTTCAGCATGACAGCAAAAAAGATCCCGAATAAAGTTGGCGCAAGGACACAGCCCTGTTTCACTTCGAATAGCAAAGGAATCTGATGTTAAGCCATCAAAAACTACAGTGCCCTTCATTTCCTCATGAAAGGACCTGATGATGTTGAGGAGCTGAGGTGGACATCGAATCTTGGGGAGAATTTTATAAAGGCCATCCCTGCTAACCAAGTCAAAAGCCTTTGTAAGATCTATGAAGGCTACAAAAAGTGGCTGTCTTTGTTCCCTGCATTTCTCCTACAACTGTCTAAGGGAAAATATCATGTCAGTAGTGGACCTGTTGGCTCGAAATCCACACTGTGATTCTGGATAGACTCTCTCTGCAAGCACCTGGAGCCTCTTCAGTACGACATGGGCAAGCAGCTTCCCTACAACACTAAGATGAGAGATGCCACGGTAGTTGTTACAGTCACCCCTGTCAACTTTGTTCTTGTACAGTGTGACTATATTTGCATCCTTCATGTCCTATGGTATTCCACCTTCCCTCCAACAAAGACAGATTTCATGCAGTTCAGTGGAGATGTTCTCTTTGCAGCACTTCAGAACTTCGGCAGGAATGTTATCTTTCCCGAATGCCTTGCCAGAGGCAAGGGAGCCCAGGGCCACATTTAGTTCTTCTAAAGTTGGTTCACTGTCAAGCTCCTCCAAGACAGGCAGGTACTCAATGTTATTTAATGCTTCTTTAGTTACCACATTTTCTCTGGAATATAACTCAGAGTAGTGCTGCACCCAGCATGCCATTTGCTGTGCTCGGTCCTGGATAACCTTACCTGTAGCAGACTTCAGAGGGGCAGATTTCTTCTCTGTTGGACCTAAGGCCTGCTTGATGCCATCATACATCCCCTTGATGTTGCCTGTGTCAGCTGCTATCTGGATCTAAGAGCAAAGCTGCAGCCAATAATCGTTAGCACATCTCCTGGCGGTCTGTTAGACTTTGCTACGAGCAGCTCGCAGAACCTGTAGGTTGCGCTCACTGGAACAGGCTTTATATGCAATTAGAGCTCTCCTTTTTTCCTCGATGGCTGGTGTCAACTCCTCCAAATGGGCTTCAAATCAATCTGCTGTCTTTCTGATCTCCTTACCAAATACTGACAAGATGGTTTTATAAACAGCATTCTTAAAATATTCCCATCACTCAGATGCATTTACTTCAGCTGGGCCTGGGAGAGTTTCCTTGACTGCTTGTGCAAATTCCTCCACTTTGCCCTGATTGTGGGTCTTGTTGATGTCAATTCGTGGTCTTCCTTCTTTCTTCGAGTGATGCAAACTCTTTGTTTGCAGTTTTATTCTGCTGCACAACAAGGAGTGGTCTGTATCGCAATCAGCACCCTGATAGCTGCGTGTGATTGTAATATTGGGGAGGTTGGAGCACCTGGTAAGAATCAAGTCGAGCTGGTGCCAATGCTTCAATCTTGGATGTCTCCAAGAGACTCTGTGTTGAGGCTTTGTTTTAAAATGCAAAGACCATAGTAGCAGCAAAACTCCAGCAGTCGTTGGCCATTTTCATTCATCTTTCTGATGCCGAACTGACCTAAACAAGTGGACCAAGAAATATAATCAGTTCCAACTCTGGCATTAAAATTGCCAAGGATAAACAGTGGTTCTTCTCAGGGATTTTCTTGATAGTAGCAGCCAGATCGTCGTAGAATTTGTCTTTCGATTCTACTGAGGATGATAATGTCGGAGCATATGCGCTAATAAGAGTAACCAGCCATGCTGATGAGTGGAGCTGCAAGGACAGAATTCTTTCACTTCCTGTAGCAGGTGGAGTAATGGATCCTAGTAGGGTGTTTCTGACTGCAAAGCCAACCCCATATTCCCTAGACTCGTTTGATGGTTTTTCCTGCCAGAAGAACAAGAAGTTTTTCTCCTTAATAGATCCCGAGTCTAACAGTCTTGTCTCTTGAAGAGCAATGATGTCCATCTGCAGTCTGCTCAACTCCATGTCAATGGCAGCTGTTTTATGTACGTTATCTATCTCTTGTAAATCATCAGAAAGGCGGGGGTCATTGTCCGAACATTCCAGGTGCCCAAATTTAGGGCTAAAGTTTTCTTATGTTTTCTTATGGTGCAAAGTTATTGATCTGCTTGTCGGCTTTGACCCCACGCACCCTGTGAGGTTGACAGACCATGGCGGGGCAGCCCCTTACTGGCTGGGAGCTGCCCAGTTTAAGGCAGGTGGTAGCTGCCCAATGAGGTACAATGACCTCTCCCACCGACAAAAGTGGCCCCTGGCATCATGTTCTACACCAATCAAGCAAAGATTTATAACCGGTAACCACCACTTCCCATGTTGTTCCAATGCTGTATGCAAAGCTGGAGTGTCCTCTCCAGTGCAAGAGGCCTGGGTAGATTAATAAGGAGGATAGACTGTTACCCAAGCAGCAGATCCCCCCTCTCCACATCACTGAAATAGTCCAATGGAATGGCAAAGCTGATACGATTAGTTCCAGCTGTGTCACAGGAGTTACCAGAACGTGATTGTACACAATCACAAACTGCTTCCGGGACTCTGGCTCCAGATTTTGCCTCGAAATGTCTCCTGAAGCCTTTTCCAGTAGTAGATATAGTCACAAGACAGTGGAGGTTTGTAATCAGAGTTTCCCTTCTCCTAGAAGATGGTTCTGCCATTTTATCTGCCGTTGGGGCATAAAGCCCTCTTCCGCCTTCAAAACAGTTGACCATCTTCTCCTGTAACCCGGGATAGGGGCCCTTATGAGGGGCTACCAGCCGGGCCAGCTGGACCAAGGGTTTTTTTTAGAGAGGTATTACTCCTCTAGCACTTCTCCTCACTTCAGGACTCCTACTCCAGGTTTTGCCTTGAGGTTGACTCCTGAAGACTTTCCCATAGATGGGTATAGCCACAAGGCAGTGGAGGTTTGAGATCAGAGTTTTCCTTCTCCTACATAATTTGCCTTCCAAGGCTAGCGGACACCATCTAACTGGTTTTTCCCATGCACACGGCTAACAAGACTTCCCACTTACACTCAATCAAACAGCCACTCTCCCCTCCCCCTAGAAACAAGCAGATTCATTCATGAGGTGAACTGGAGCACCTTCCTCCCTGCAGTCACATGATTCACTAATTCAAACAGACATCCCCCTTCTCCTTAAAACAAGCTCTACCTCCACCTGCCTGCTCTTTCCTCTCCCCTTTGCCCAGGGAGAGATTTTTCAAGCTGCCAGACAGCGTTTTTCTGCCATTCTGGCAGCTTTTACGGAGCCAAGGAATGGGCGCCCATGAACGGGCGTCTGCAATGCAACGCGGCGCCACCGGAAGTCCATTTCTCTGCTATCTTAAAGAAACTACCAGTTGAAGTCTTTTCCTCAAAAAACATATGTTGTTTTTCAACTTTTTCTTTTTGATAAAGAGTAGAAGATCTCTCCCATTGTGAGACAGATGGATAATTTCAAAATGTGAAAAAAGGGAGAAAAAAGGAAGGCATTAGAAGAAGAGAGAAAGAAAAAAGAACAAGCTTTGATAATGAATCCAGCAGATAAGAAGATTAAAGAGGTAATTAATTTACTTAAAGGGCAATTTAATTTGTTGATAGCAGACCAAGTGGCAACTAACTTACAATATGCTAAACATAACACTTTTTGTAATGCTAATAAACCAGGTAGGTGGCTAGCTTATTTCTTAAGAAAAAAACAGAAATCAAGGATAATAGAGAAAATAAAATTTAAAGGGAAAGAGGTTTATCAGCAAGAGCTGATTAAGAAATCCTTTTTAGAGTTTTATTCAAGATTGTATGTTGCTGATAAAATTCAAGATATAGATATAGATAGATATTTACAGAATGAGAATACTTATATAATTTCACAAGAGCAGAGGGATAGTTTAAACCGGTTAATAACTTCTGAGGAGATTTTCTCCGCAATAAAACAACTGAAAGTGGGTAAAGCTCCTGGGATGGATGGTTTGACGGCTGTTTATTATAAAAATTTACAGGAGGATATGCTGGAACCACTGAAGGAGTTATTTAACAATATACAACAGGGAGATGAGGTACCTCCATCTTGGAAGACAGCTTTCATTTCTTTAATTCCAAAAGACGGTCAAGGTCATACAGACCCAAAAAATTATAGACCTATATCACTTCTAAATACAGATTATAAGATTTTTGCTAAAGTGTTAGCAAATAGACTAATCATAGTTATGCAACAAATGATACATCATGATCAAACAGGTTTTATAACTGGGAGACAAATGAAAAGTAATGTAAGACATGTTGTTAATATACTAGAATACTTAGGGAGAAACAACAAGGTCCCTGCAGTGCTAATATTTCTTGATGCAGAGAAAGCATTTGATCGACTGAATTGGCAATTTTTATTGAAATTAACGGAAAGGATGCAATTTGGGGAATATTTTATACAATCTATCAAGGCAATATATCAGAAACAAACAGCGCAAATAATAATTAATGGTGGCTTAACTGAACATTTTAATATAGAAAAAGGAACAAGCAAGGTTGCCCTTTGTCGCCATTATTGTTTATTTTGTCAATGGAAATATTGCAGAATAAAATACGTGGGTCAGACGAAATAAAGGGAATTAAAATTAGACTGCGAGCATTTGCAGATGACCTGGTTGTCACTTTGACCCAACCAGCACAGTCAATCAGGGTTTTGATGGACATAATCAAGGTGTATGGACAAGTATCTGGTTTTAAAATAAATGCAGCCAAAACAAAGATAATAGCTAAAAATATGACTAGAAATCAGAAAGAAGAGATGGAAATGGTAACAGGATTTGAAGTAGTAAAGAAGGTTAAATAGTTAGGGGTTAATATCCTGTCTACAAATACGAAATTATACCAGTGTAATTATGAACCATTGTGGCAAAAAATACAGATAGAGATGGAAAGTTGGAAAAAATTACAACTATCCTTGTTGGGAAGGATAGCTGCAGTCAAGATGAATGTTTTACCAAGGTTTTTACTTCTTTTCCAAATGATCCCCATACTTAAGAAAGATCAAAATTTGAAGCAGTGGCAAAAGGGTATAAATACTTTTGTTTGGGCAGGAAAGAAGCCACGTGTAAAGCAGAGAATAATGCAAGATTCCCGAGAAAGGGGAGGTCTTAAAATGCCTAACTTGGGATTGTACTATGATGCAGCGGCCCTAACGGCAATTAGCGACTGGATGAATTTAACGGAGGAAAGGATATTAAACTTAGAGGGATATGGGCTGGTCTACAGCTGGCATGCCTATTTATTATGTGATAAAAAAGTGGACACGACTTTTAAAAGTCACATATTAAGAAGTGCTTTATTGCGAGTCTGGAAAAAATATCAATACAAATTAAACGATAAGTTACCAATTTGGACTATACCCAGACACGCGATAGAGAATATAAGTGTAGAACAAAAACAAGATGAGAATACATACAAGGAACTTTTGTATAAGGAGGGAAATAGATTTCAATTAAAATCTATTCAACAATTAAAGAAAGAAAGAGTAATTAAAACATGGTTTCAATATGGTTAGCTCCAGGCCAGATGGAGAGAAGATCAAAAAAATGGTATTTTGCAACAGGATGAGAACTTGATGAAACAAATAAGAGATAAAAGCCAAATGCACATAAAAAGTTTGTATAATTCATTAGTGGAAATAGATTCTGAAACGGAGCTAGTTAAGGATTGTATGATAAAATGGGCACAAAATATAGGAGAAGTAATAACGATGGAAACGTGGGGAAAGATATAGGTTAGAAATGTAAAATTTACACAAGCCCAAAATTTAAGAGAGAATTTTTACAAAATGTTCTATAGATGGCATCTAGATCCAAAAAAACTTGCATGTGTGTATTCAAATTTGCAACCTAAGTGTTGGAGATGTGAGTGTCAGGATGCTACGTATTACCATATATGGTGGACATGTAAGAAAATTAAGGCCTTTTGGATAAAGATATGGTGGATTATTCAAAATATTTTAAAGGAAAAGATTAAATTTACGGCACAGTTTTTCTTGCTGGGTATAGTTATGGATTGTACGGTAATAGAAACTAAATTGATATTAAATTTAATAACAGCAGCTAGGTTATTAGTGGCACAGTACTGGAAGAAGGAAGATGTACCCACCATCGAGGAATGGACATTAAAAGTTGTGCATCTGGCAGAAATGGCAAAAATCCCTGCATATTTGAAAGACTTTTCAAACGAAAGATATATATTGGAATGGAGAAGATGGATTGACTACATTCAGAACAAGTATCGGACTAAGCAACTTCAAATAGTTTATGAATGAAGTATTTAAATTAAATTGTAGCTTATAGTTCCGTGATGGCGAACCTATGGCACGCGTGCCACAGGTGGCACGCAGAGCCCTTTCTGCCGGCATGCCAGCCATCGGCCCACCCCAGGTCCACCACACATGCGCGCACCTCCAATCGGCCAGCTAGTCTTCTGGTCTCTGCCACAGATGAACAGAAGCAGGGCCTTCCCCGATCTCTGCAGGTTCTGCCTCTCTGTGGCAGGAAAGCAGGAGAAAGCTAGCATGCGATGGGGGGAGAAACTGCAAAAATCTGAGGAGGCACGGAAGGCAGGAGGCACTCAATCAGGGGAGGAACTTTGGAGACCCTGGAAGGCAGGAAAATGCTAGGATTCCATGGGGAGAGGAACTTTGGAGATCATGGAAGGCAGGAAAACGCTAGGATTCCATGGGGGAGGAACTTTGGAGATCCTGGAAGGCAGGAAAACACTAGGATTCCATGGGGGAGGAACTTTGGAGATCCTGGAAGGCAGGAAAACGCTAGGATTCCATGGGGAGAGGAACTTTGGAGATCGTGGAAGGCAGGAAAACGCTAGGATTCCATGGGGGGAGGAACTTTGGAGATCGTGGAAGGCAGGAAAACGCTAGGATTCCATGGGGGGAGGAACTTTGGAGATCGTGGAAGGCAGGAAAATGCTAGGATTCCATGGGGAGAGGAACTTTGGAGATCGTGGAAGGCAGGAGGCAGCTCTTTAGCACAGCTAAAGCACAGCTCTTTAGCCAGATCTCTCCCCCCTACAAGCGCGGCTCTTTTAAACAGGGAAAGAAACATGTTTAGCAGGAAACTTTGGAGTTGCCTGATCATTAGCCAAGCCATCTTGGCAGCGCCATGCACCAGGCAGGGAACAGCTGTCTCACCAGGGAACGGCCGGTACCTAGTTGTCCTCTGGTAAGAGGTATGCCGGCCCACTTGGAAAAAGTGGGGGGCATGCATGCACAGTGTGGGCTCATATGTAGAGGGAGCGTGGGAGTTGTCATGCACACATGCGTAAATGGGGGCGCTCATTGCATTATGGGTTCCAGCACGCGGGAGAGCGACAGCACACATGCGCTTAGAGTTTTGGCACGCAATGCCAAAAAGGTTTGCCATCACTGTTATAGTTTATGTTTATAATGGTTTGAGATACATGGAGTTAAAGATCTAAGGAAAACTTGAAATTAACATATATTAGCATATTTTAATCCTATGTTTGTGAATCTGTGCTTGTCCTGGGAAGTTCAGGGGGTGGGGTGGGGAGGGAGGGGTTGGGGAAAGGGGTGGGGGATGGGTTAGAGGGTGGGACTGGCTGAGGGAGGGGGCTGGGAGGGGGGAGAAAATGTTTGTATCTTTTATAAAACTTTTAATTAAAAAAAAGATAGCAGAGAAATGTTACTAAACAAGGCATATCTTTAAGTTTATTGACAAATGAATGATTTATAATGCCTGCAATCTTGTGATTATTGTTAAAACTATTGTTAAAACTGTATACAAAATTGTATATGAGCACCCCCATCCCATTGAGTCCTGGTGCTTGATTTTGGTTTCTATCCCACTCACATCTTTTCTCTGCACAAAATAAACATTTGTATTCTCTACTCTGTGTTCATTGATTGGCTATTTGCACACCGACACATTTCAGGGATAACAACAAGAGGAATATACTAACATATTTCAAGAATGTCATAAAATAAGGGAACTCCTAGGTTGTGTTGTAAGTGGTTCCTGTCATCAAATTATCTCAGCTGATGACTTTGGATGGCATTAAAGGCAGTAAATATTTATTTAATTCAGTTTTAATATTTTGGGGGTTAAGGGAGGGAGTATATCTTTTGAGAAACAAAAATACCTCCCATAACTGCTATATATTTTGATTTGGCATGTTGTGTCCCTTTGTTACTTATGTTCATTAATCCTTCCCTAACTATTTCGTTGAAGGAAAAAGAATACAAACCTCTAACATTTTCACTAAGAATCTATTTTCCATGCAAAAGGAGAGACTGTCTTGCTTACAACAGATATACCTTGAAAGAAAGAAATGTTTCTGCTGTGAATACAATAATACTGCGGAAATACTGAATTCACATGGAGTAATACAGCATTTATTCCAAGTTGAGATGCTATTTTTTGAAAGAAAAATGGGGTTTCCTCAGTCTTTAAAAGATTACATTAAAAAGAAGTTTCAATAGGAACATATTTCTTGCACCTGCAAAATCAGTCACATCTGCTAAAATCCCAACTACTACATAATTACAGAGAAGACATAATTATATTAATTTGGCATTTATATATATGCCTAAGCTTTCCCATTCTTTATTTGTAGCACGAAATAAAACTTTTTCAGAAATATATATTTTCACATTATAGTGGTTAATAATTAAATCCTCTAGAATATTTTCCAGCAGTGGATAGTAGGTTAAGACAATCTGACTCCTAGGGACTAAATCCTAGTAATTATAAGTAAGAATTTCCCATGAAGTCAGTAGCATTTTCCTGCAAACCTACTTCTTTCAAGTATCACAGACCTTATCTGAATATATTGTTTTAAAATATATTTTCTTTCCTAATCATTTTTACTCTATAAATGGTTCATTATTCTATATTTTCAGATTTCATCTAGCAGTTTCTAGGGATTTGACTTTCAACTTCCAATAAAATAATTATTTTTTTTCCTAGCTGGTGTTTTGATTGCTATTATGGGTTCTTCAAGCTCATCAAATCAAGACAGTGCTCCGAACCTCCTCTTTCAAGATGGCTGCTGCATAATAAGATTTTTGTTTTCTCGACAATCTGCTAATTTCACAGCTAAAGCTGGTTCTTTGGCAGTGCTGCTCCCTGGTTCAGAATGGAAATATATAGGAGTGACCCAAGATGACTTTTGGATGATCATGGACCCAGTCAGCAAAGGTTTTTTTTTTTTGAAGATTCCAATTTCCTCTGGAAGCAATTGAAAAGTCATTGGACGTATCTGTCTTCCTGTTAAGTAATTTTGTTTTCTAAGCACGCCGAAATTTTAACTTTAACTTTTTTACTTCATTACTTTATTTTGCTTATTGTTTTAGAAGTTGATTAATGGTTGGGTGCTGATTTATTTCAATCCTTTGCTGGACTCTAGTTGTTTTTTCTCTTTTTTCTATTGATATATGTTATTCTGGATAATCTCTGTCCCTTCTGTATCAAAAGCATGGCAATGTTCAGGATGGTGGCAAAGAGTTCCCACTCTCACCACTGGATTTTGTATTTTTTGAATTTGCAAAACATGTGGAGTTTATTTCCATTGAATGTTTCTTATAAACTTGAATTAAAATATAAAGGCAAACATATTTTTTTTATTCTTTGTCCCTGGCTAAATTTCACAGATTATGATGACTGAACAATCTCTGAAAACTGTTAGGTACAAATGCCTGACCCCATATTCATGCCAGGGGCAAGGACTGTAGGAGTTAACTACCCAGACACCCTTTCACCCACTGACCCCTCCTTACCTTAGTTCTGCCCAGTGGGTACTTAAAGGCCATCCATGTGGTCCAGAGGCACTTCCAGCTGCCTACTTGTAAAGACAAGACATCATGTAAATAAAGATTTGTTAAAGCTACACGTGCTTGTATATTGGAATTATTGGGCTCGATCCTAGAACAGTCCTGACAAATGGTAGCAGAGGATGGTTGGATAGCCCAAATCAATCCAAAGAATGCCAGGAAACCCCAAGCCAACTGAAGAAACGGAAAGGGTAAACACCAGAGCATTCAAAAAGAAGATGGCAGAACAACTAACATCAGCAGAAGTCACACAGACAGAAGTGTCGGAGGTGAACGAACAATTCTCCAGCCCAGGCACACTGACGAGATCAGATGAAGAACTACACAAAAAAGAAAATGACCTAGAGACCACCGCTTACAGAGAAAGCAACCTCAAGGGAAAACGTCTAACCCTGATCCACTCGGCCCCAACCAACTCGGACCTAGTCGCGGAACTCCAAAGCCTAATTGAGGATTGTGGAGCAGCGACTGGAGAGGACAGAGACAAGACGAACTACGAAGCCAAAGATACGGTAAGAGACATGTACCCTTACCATTTGCCCACTGAAAAGGCCGAAAACAAATTTGTGCCCTTTTTGTGGTAGCCATCTTGGATAATGACATCACCAAAGATGGCCGACCAACAACCAATGGGCTCCTGAGATTTAAAAATCGTGGCGGGAACTGAGGCCTACCCAAGAATAAATTTAGAAAACTACTACAAGACCAGAAACAACCCAAACAAGAAATCTATGAGCCCGCCTACCGAGCTCAAAATAGATATGGCCATCCAAATGCTGACCGTGGTGTTTGGACCCAAAATAAAAATACTGGGCTCCAACTCTGATGTTCCGGAGGAACCCAAAGTGACAACCTACATGCATGGGGCCACCAACGAGGACCGACTATGGAAGACTGATGCCGGGGCATGGATGCCACGCCAAACACCCCATGCCGAGAACCTTCCCATGCCCCCACCAAGATGCACAGCGGAGCCTGAAGAATGAACCAACTACTCACTGGTCCATCGACTCCATCCGAGGCATCTGGGACTATCAGCGGGCGTGGACTTCGACCCGGTCCCTACTTACAACCACCGGACCAGGCCTTCCGGACCTTCGCCCAACAACTGCAGGACCTTGATTCTTCCAAGCGATGCGGCAGGATTCTTGATGCTCCAGATGGCGACCCGGATGATCTTCAGCCAGCCGAGGCCACCCAAGGTTGAACCGAGGACGCATCCAGGTGAATGGGGCCTACACCCAGGAGCAGCAGAGGCAAGCTCCTTCTCTGATGAATGCTGGACAAGAATGAACCTGGAGCATGTGCAGAATCCACCTACAAAGAGAAACGAAAGGACCATAGAAGCAAGTCAATACAGACTGATACCATGCATTCCACTGCCATATTGTGAGTTCCCTTATGCTCAAAACCATGGACAGCGACTGCCTGTAAGTAACATCACACACAATACAGGAACATTACCAACTGACTTTCCTAAACTAAAATTAGATGGAACAAATTTCTTGGAGTGGAATCAGCAGCTCCAAATTATCCTCTTAAAGAAAAAATTACTTTTTCTAATCACAAACCCTTCTGAAAAACCATGGACTTTTGAACAGATTGCATGCACCATAAGGCTTACTATATGTTAATAGCTATTATTTTGCCCAGCATATATCCCAGTCTCAGTCACCACCTGACTGTTTCAGAATTGGTAACTAGATTATTTAATTTGTTTTACAGTAAGAGTGTAGCCACCACCACCAGAATTTCCAGGGAGTTCCACTCAGCCAGGCACAAGGCAGGAGTCTCTATGAGCAAACATATACTAACGTTAAATGCTACAAGGGCTGAACTCATACAAAGAGGGGAGAACATAACAGAGAGAAGCATGATAAGCATAATTATCAACTCCCTAGACTCTAGTTGGGACAATTTCATTACACAGTTAGATAGTCTCAACCTGGAGCGGCTGACTCTCGAAATACTGACCAACAAGCTAATAGCGGAGGATAACTTAAGAAAGGACAGATCAATGAGTCGTAGAGATCAGAAACCCATCAAAAAAGTGGAATTCCAAAATAGGGATCATAGTGCCACAGAGTGCTTTATATGTGGTTCCAGAAATCATTACAAAAGAGATTGCCCCAGGAACATGAGGGATAGGGGACAATCCTACCGCAGGGACAGGACAGAATACAGACCAAAGTTCACAGATAGACACTCACTTGATAACAGACACAGGCACAGGAACTCCCCCAACCCAAGAGATAGGAGGGGACATAGGGACCATTCTAGGGAAAGCCAGACAGGCTCATTATATGGACTTGGGAACCAAGAACATACATCCAGCTTCACTAAGAAAGAAACATCTGGCTCTTAGATTCAGAGGCCACGAACCACACCACCTACAACCCAAAATTACTTACATCATTCATTAAGGAAAACTTCATTATCAAAGTGGCAAATCAAAATAATGTTTTGGTAACTGGGAAAGGGAACATGCACATACCAGGAATAGGAGAGATAGAGGGGGCATTACTTGTCCCAGAGATACCTTATAATATACTAGCCACATTAAAACTAAGCAAGGATACCGGAATCGAGATTACTTTTAAGGAAGGGAAGGTATACATGACAAGGGAAGGAAAAAGCTTTGGGAGGACCATAGTCAGTGAGGGTTTGCCGTATTTTCAACACAACAATAACGACCACCCTAGGATAAACGCAAATATAGACACTAAGGTAGACTCTACACCCAACATAAGTGAAAAGGGCGACAATGAGGGAATAGAGGGGGTTGATTGCAAACACTCTCCTAGTGACTTGAACACTCATCAAATACCAGATAAGGAAAAGCCTTCATTAGGCAAACCCATCCACGATGAATGTGCGCACCTTTTGCACAGGAAGTTAGGACATAGCAGTTTCCCCATCATTAAAAAAATGGCCAATTGCTCTGAAGGTATAAAAGTAAAAAATTGCAAAAACTACCTAGAGTGTTCAGTGTGTAAATGTTCCAAGCTCAAGACCAAACCCAGACCAAAAAAGTCAGTGCGCACTACTGACTTCATTTTTCAACTGATACACATGGACTTGGTGGGGCCCCTAAGGCCATCCATCAAATACAAGAAGAGTTTTTTTCTGACCATTGTAGACGACTTTAGTCATTACGGGTTCGTATATACACTCAAGCATAAACATGAGGTATATCAAAAATTTAAGGAATTCTACAAGAAAATGGAGTTACAGCACAACACAAGAATCAAACAAATAATGACTGACCGGGGGTCCGAGTTCATGTCAAGGGAATTCTCACATTGGCTAAAAACACAAGGGGTACTACATTTTACATCCTCTCCTTTTTCTGCTTTTCAGAATGGGCTTGTAGAAAGAAAGAATGGTACCCTGCAAACTATGATGAGGTGTGTCCTAGAGGATGCTGGTTTAGGGCAACATTTCTGGTCAGAGGCAGTTATCTATTCAAACTACACATTAAACAGATTGTGGTGCAGTGTAATAGACAAGACCCCATATGAACTAATGTACAAGAGGAAACCACAGATAGCCCACCTGCACATATTCGGTGTCACTGCAGACGTACACATCCCTAAGCAACTATGGTGCAAGGGAGATAAAGTATCAAGAAGGCTGAGGTTCATGGGGTATGAGCCAGGGACCAAGGAATTTAGATTTATAAATAACCACAATAGATTTATAGTGTCCCGGACTGCAGTGTTCCATGAGAATGCCAATTGGTCGAAAATACATCTAAATGAAGTATTTCCCAAGAGAGAACAACCCAATAGCAACCAAGACAAGATAGAACAGAGCATAGAAGAAAACAGTAGATCAGAGAAAACCAAACAAAAAAACCGAGGAATAGAAATCAGGGAGTGGAAAGAGAACCACCCAAACATAAAGCTAGACTCACTAACAGGAAAAGAGGCTAGATACCTACACGACACAGAAACACCACCCGATAGACCCATTAGATCCAACAGAAACAAGGCCCCAAAGAAACTAGAGGACTATGTCCTATCCATGCATGCTAGCCACATAACACCCAACAACTATGAAGAGGTACTCAAATTACCCGAGGGAGAAAGGGCAAAATGGGAACAAGCTATGGAAAAAGAAATGAGTAGCCTCCGGGAGTTAAAAGTATACACGCTCACCAAAGTCCCAAGTGATAAGACACCAATTGGCACAAGATGGATTTACAAGATCAAGACACTAAGGGCAACAAAGTATTGTACAAGGCTAGATTAGTGGCTCAGGGGTTCACACAAAGGTATCCAGATGATTATACAGACACTTATTCCCCCAAGTCAGGGCTGAGAGTGTCAAGTGATAGCTTCCATCCTAGGTTTAGAGGTACATCAATTCGACGTGCAAACAGCATACCTACATGCAGAGCTCGATAAGGAGATTTATGTTACAGCACCTCCCAGCAAAAACACACACAAAGGAGAAACTTGGCTTCTAAACAAGAGCCTATACAGACTAAAACAATCAGGAAAGAGATGGTATGAATGTTTAGCCAAAATCCTAAGATCAATGTGTTTCAAAGCTACTTCTACAGATAACTGTTTCTTTATCAAGAAAATAGGTGACTCCATTGAATATGTCCTTGTATATGTTGACGACATATCGTACATTGGTGATCAAACATGCAAATGTGATGATTTTGCTAAGGAGCTAGGGAAACACTTCTCTTTAAAGATATTAGGGAAAGTAGACAAATACCTAGGAGTACAAATCACCAAGACTGACAGAGGTTTCAGACTATCTCAAAAGGAGAAGGTCCTAGAGCTCCTACACAAATGTTATATGTTTGACGCCAGACCCTGCGAAACGCCCATGCAACCTGATTTTCTGAAAAATATGTATAATGAAGCAGAACCATTCAATGATAATACTCTCTACAGATCTACCATAGGCTCCTTATTGTACATAGCGAACTGGACGAGGCCTGACATTGCCCTACCCGTAAACCTCCTATCCAGGCATGTTGGCAAACCCACCACATACCGTTGGGATGCCATAAAGAGAATAGTCAGGTACTTGAAACATAGCTCCGATGCTTACTTATATCTGGAGCCAGAAATCTCCAATAAACCAATATTAACATGTTATGCGGACGCAGACTGGGCTGGGGACGTGAAAAGTAGGAAGAGCACATCAGGATACATATTCTTCTTAAATAACAGCCCTGTACATTGGTACACTAGAAAGCAAAATTTAGTAGCCACATCAACTACTGAAGCTGAGTTCATCTGCTTATCTAAGGCTGCCAACAATTTGGTTTGGTTCAATGACCTACTCTCTAATGTTTGGACTGAACCCACATATCCCATCACCATACACGAAGACAACAGAGCAGCGATTGAGATATCAAAAGCAGATGCAGTAGGACAGAGATCGAGACATATTGATATCAAACATAAACACGTTAGACAGCTCTCTAATATTGGGTTCATAGAGACTATACATTGTGAAACTGAAGAACAAACTGCAGACATACTAACCAAACCCTTACAGAACAAACAGCACACACACTTGACTTCAAGACTAGGTGTTAAACTTATCAATGCATCTCCTCATGATCAAAATTACATTAAAACTTAGGTCAGACATTTAGAGGGGGATTTGTTAGGTACAAATGCCTGACCCCGTGTTCATGCCAGGGGCAAGTACTGTAGGGGTTAACTACCCAGACACCCTTTCACCCACTGAACCCTCCTTACTTTAGCTCTGCCCAGTGGGTACTTAAAGGCCATCCATGCGGTCCAGAGGCACTTCCAGCTGCCTACCTGTAAAGACAGGACATCATGTAAATAAAGGTTTGTTAAAGTACACATGCTTGTGTATTGGAATTATTGGGCTCTATCCTAGAACAATCCTGACAAAAACTAAGAAAAGAAAGTGGGGAGATGTGCAGCTTCTAGCTCTCTTGAAAGTTTGATCAAACTATAATAATTGTTAAACGAATGTTAAAATTTGAAGCTTTATCTTTGAGTGTGGATGAAGATATACAAAAGGACTTTGTTCCAGTTCCAGATCAAAGAGATAGTTTCACAGTTGGAGAACCAGCAAAGTGGATTTCATCTGCTGTTATGAAGTTTAAACCTGCATATTCTTTCAACATTATGGTTTTGATTACAAAGGAAATAGGCAGATTACAGATCACTAGGAAGTCTGAGGAAGACTGGACAGATTTATTATAGTTAATTTCTGCTTGCCCTTTGACTGGAAGATAGATGTATTTTGGAGACTGAATTTACTATATTGAATTTACTATATTAAATTAAATAATTGACTAGGGATGATGTGAAGAAACAAGCATGGATATATGATCCAGGATTATTTATTTATAACATTTGGGATGATTTAGGAGCTGTGGTAGCGCAGTGGCTAGATTAAAGTATTTCAGGCTAACTCACTGCTCACTGCCAGGAGGTTGATTCTGACAGGTTCAAGGTTGACTCAGCCTTCCATTGTTCTGAGATTGATAAAATGAGGACCCAGATTGTTGAGGGCAATATGCTGACTAAATAAACCACTTAGTGAGGGCTGTAAAGCACTGTGAAGCGGTATATAAGTCTAAGTGCTGTTGCTATTGCTATTTGGGATAGATAAGATGTGGTAAATTTTCTATCACTGGATTACAATAACATCTTGTTAACAGGGAGTTTTGAAACTTTAATTTTAATTTGTTTCACTAATATTGTTTTTTCTGTTAATTACTTGGTGATTAATATAACATATAAAAGACAGGTCAAAAAGTTGCAAATAGATTCAGTAGTTTAAAATTTTTTGGAGGGCTTCTTTTACAAGGGGTGGGAACCAATGTTGTAGTAATATATTAATCAATATTCAATTAGAGGGGATAATATGTGTATAATGCCTTTTTTAATGTACCTTTTTATTGTTGATTGTTTTGTTTTTTGTGCTTTTTTTCTTTTTGTCCTTTTGTAATTTTTTTTTAGTTCTGTATTTTAACTTTGGTTTGAATAAAATAAATATACTTATAATTTTAAAAAGCAGCTACTCCATATATCCTTTAACAATTCTTAAACTAAATCTCAGAAGCAAGAACTAGTGATTATATAACTATTTTTTATTTTTAAACTCTTAGTTTAATTTTATATCACCAGTACTATTATTTCTTCAAATAATTACCTTATTTATTTAAGAACATTTATATCTGTTTCTATTTGATTTATAACATGATTTATAACAGATGTTAATAAATCATTCTTTAAAACAAAATCTCATACATTACTGGTGGTTGTTCATTTCTTAAGCTTCAGGCTGAAGCACATAATTTTCTGTAAACGAATAAGGACTAGGGACATCCTGGTGAGTTCCAATTGTGTATCATCCCAATGTAGCCCAGTAACTGCCTCCATGAACTATTTGACTTTTTGTTGAAGTCATGACTAATACTCTTAGGCTCTGCATAATAGACAATTTCACCTTTGAGATAGATTTAGGCAGTGCCAGACAAGGGACATTGGTACTAATGATAATAAATACATCATTCAGAGGAAGAATGCTGTCACTGCACTAAAAGAGTAGTGATGTGCACCTCTTCAACGAGCAGTGCTTAAATTCTATAAATTTTAAATTCTTAAATTCATAAATTTTATAATTATTGACAGTCTCCAATATACACAGTTTGGATAAGATTGTTGACAGGTGGTTGGGTTTTAACTGTTGTTACTGTATACTGTTATAGATTAAATTCTGGATCCCTTTCAGTCTTGTTTCGGGCCTGGCATGGGGCAGAAACCCTATTGGTTCATCTGTTTAGGAACAGATTATTTATGGTAGTGTCCTTGGTTAGTTCCTCCAGTGAGTTCTGCTAGGTGTATCAGTTCCATCCTTTTCTGGACCAGAAGGAAAAGGACAGAGATTAATATCTCTGTCAGCTTCTAATTATATTATTGGAATTTGCTGAAAGCAAAACTGGCATTCAAGATGACTCAGAAACTGCAACACTTTTTAAATCAACAAAGTGATTTAAATACACTTTGTGTGGGTTGCACTGGATGTAAGCAAATCTCTGAGCCCTATTCAAGCTGATAGTTATGTATTTATAATGCCTAGCATAGTTTGCACCATTGCTGTCACAGGGTTTTGCCATCTATATGGTCTGTCCAGGGATGGGAAGCTGCTGGTGCTTACCTGTGAGGGAATTCATCACATTGTCCTTTGTGTAATAGTTCCATCACTATGGAACAGCTTCTAATAGCAATAGCAATAGAACTTAGACCAGTGGTGAAATCCAATTTTTTTTTACTACCGGTTCTGTGGGTGTGGCTTGATGGGTATGGCTTGGTGGGCATGGCAGGGGAAGGATACTGCAAAATTTCCATTCCCTTCCCACTCCTGGGGGAAGGATATTGCAAAATTTCCATTCCCACCCCACTCTGAGGCCAGCCAGAGGTGGTATTTGCCAGTTCTCTGAACTACTCAAAATTTCCACTACTAGTTCTCTGAACTGCTCAAAATTTCTGCTACCGGTTCTCCAGAACCTGTCAGAACCTGCTGGTTTTCACCCCTGACTTAGACTTTACAGCACTCTCTGAGAGATTTACAAATGTCAGCATATTGCTCCAACAATCTGGGTCCCCATTTTGCCAACCTTGGAAGGATAGAAGACTGAGTCAACCTTGAGCCAGTCAGGATCGAAATCCTGACTGTGGGCAAAATTAGCTTGCAATACTGCATTCTAGTTTCAGCGCCACCATGACTATAACCTAACGTCTGATTAACCCTCACTCTGTTTTCTTTTAGGAAAGCTATGTAAACAGTCTAGATTCTAATATGATAGCAGCACACATGGAAAATGTAAGGGATTTTACGTTATTATGGCTTTTAAGTTGATTAAATATTAGCCAGTTTGGTATAGTGGTTAAGGTATGAGGCTAAAAGCCAAGAAACCATAGGTTGTAGTCCAGGCGTGGGTTCTAATTTTTTTTACTACCAGTTCTGTGGGCGTGGCCTATTTTGTGGGCGTGGCTTGATGGTCATGTGACAATTCTTTAGGATTTAGCAGAGGTACTGATCTACCAGGCTTTTAACTGCTTTCAGAGCTGTACTGGTCTACTCATTTGTTTTTGGAGGCACTGGTCTACCCATGTATTTTTGCAGGCACTGGTCTACTCATTTGTTTTTGGAGGCACTGGTCTGCCCAGTTATTTTTGCAGGCACCGGTCTACCACCACACTGCCTTTTAACTCTGATCAGCTGTAGGGCGACACTTTGAAGCCCCACGGCAAGAGTTTAAACAGTTTTTTTCCTTATAGCCCATCAGCTGGGACTCTGGAGGCAGCAATAGATTGTGGGTGGGGCCAAGTAAAAGGTAAGAATAACATGGGGGGCAGGGGGGCAGAACCGGTTCAGTGACATCATATCGTCACTGCTACCGGCTCGGCGGAACCGAGAGGAATCACCACTGTTGTAGTCCCACCTTAGGCACAAAACTAGTTAAGAGACCTTTGGCTAGTCACTTTCTCTGAACCCTAGGAAGAAGACAATGGCAAACCGCATCTGAAAAAAGAACCTTGCCAAGAAAACTGCAGGGATTGGTTATGGCAGTCTCTAAGACCAGACACAATTGACTGGGGAAAAAAAATATGCTAACCAAAGTTCTATTAATCAGGCAATATAGATATTATTGTCATCAAAACTATTATATTATTCGCTTTGGGAAGAATTACATCATTTATTTGAAGGATAGTTGTTTCATTTATTGATAGGGTAGCCAATAATTTTATAGCTGTTACCTAATAAAAGATCATATGATCTAAAAGATCACATACCCTAACATTTTATGGAAAAGAATAGAAAAAGAGTAATAATTTTCCAACTTACCTGTTTGAGGCTTGAGAAGATGACCCTGTTGTTTATGAAGGAATTAAAATTAAATACTCTGAAATATTTTCACCAAATGGTTCACAAATTTGATATTTCGCAGTAAACGTATATGTGATATATAGTAACAATCTAGAACTGCATGTGGGTTTTGCTTGAAATCTCACTTTAGTAGACCAGGCCAATTTGAACATGGCTGGCATTCATCCTGCTGAAGAATGTCACTAATGTATTACCTAATCAAAGCCCAAATTTTAGTCCCTGCTATATGTCAATCTATTGCAGTTCTATTAATAAACCTCTCATTTTCCCAGACCTTTTCATCTCTTTATTCCATGTCTGTTATCTTCATTTGTGGAAGGGAAAGTTTAATTTACTGCAATTATTTGCTTCCATCCCAATTGGGAATAGAGGAAGTTTATTTAGCAAATTAATTGAAATAGAATCTTGCACCAATGGATGGTTATCTAAAGCAAATACATATATTGCCAAATGAAGAATCTGCCTCCTTTTAGGAAAAAATTGAGGTCTTTTATGCTCCCAGTTTCCTCCCTATCTTTCTCCAGAAAGCCTTTAACATCCTCCTCTCGGTTTTAATTCATCAGCATAACCCTAACCCTAATCCAATCATATTATCAAATGAGGATTTATTTTCCTCCTTGAGCTGATTGACTTATACTCAGGGTTCCTTACTTATCCACTTCATGATGCTTTTTAGACCCTTTGATTTATCAATAAAGTTGAATTTAAAGTACTGTTCTTGCTCTCTGATATCTCTGTATGCTACTGTTTGCAAATCCAGAAGAACTGTTTATTGTGAATGACTACGATGACTGGTAAGAAGACTTTGTTATTGGATTATCCCTGGACTGTTGTTTTGTTATCTCCTGCTTTATATGTGTATGACCTGGACTGTTTATTGGACTGTGCCTTTCTCTTTCCTGAAAGTAAACACAACTCAGTGTATCTGTGTGTTGGCTGTGTTCATTCGTATCTACTCTCAATCGCTTTCATGTGCACACCCTTGCTATTCAAGGGTTACTCTGCAAATTCCTTAACAAGTACACTAGATTGCATTAAAAAAATTACATGGTATTGCTTAAATGTTTACAATGTAATCTGTACTCAGTTACAGCAATCTATACTTGCTTCTATGGGGACGTGGTGGTTTAGTGGCTAAAATGCTGCGCTTGTCGATCAAAAGGTTAGCAGTTAAGCAGTTTGAATCCCTAGTGCCACGTAATGGGATGAGCTCCCATTACTTGTCCCAGCTTCTGCCAACCTAGTAGTTCAAAAGCACGTAAAAAATGCAAGTAGTAAAATAGGGACCACCTTTGGTGGGAAGGTAATAGCATTCCGTGCACCTTTGGTGTTTAGTCATGCCAACCACATGACCATGGAGACATCTTTGGACAGTGCTGGCTCTTTGGCTTTGAAATGGAGATGAGCACCGCCCTCTAGAGTCGGGAACGACTAGCACATATGTGTGAGGGGAACCCTTTACCTTTATACTTGCTTCTAAAATCTATACAATAGGAATTTTCGTTCCCTGGTTTCTTTATGGCCCAATTTCTCAAACAATCTAATAAAATGAGAGTTCAATAGTGATAAACATTTGATGAAATTCTTCTACTATTCCACATGCTTTTGTTTAAGAAATGAAAAAGAAATATTAAAACCTGGTGAAAATGCTTTATTTCCCCTCATAACTCAGGAAGTTTGGATTGTAAGATACAAGGTTTGATTTTCTATACTGTATATGTCTTAACTGCAATAGATAGAAAGATAATAAGAAAGATAAATGTAGCATTAAAATAGAGAAATAATAGTATTAATTATATTACTTTTCCATGACATGAAATATTATTGTAAAAGCTGTATGTGTTAATGTACTTTAAGATGGTATTAATACAGTAAAGTATTAGTAATTTTTAAATATGTGCATCCAATACTTTGGTTAAGGTTCAGAGGTCATGAATGTGGGAAATCATGACCATTTCCCACCATACTAACTAGATGTATTTTTCTCATTGTAACTGGTTGATAGGTTAAGAGTCAGCATGTTCAGATGGTAGACCCCTGGCAAGAGATCAATGATGCAATACCTCTTATTTTGTGCTTTTTTGGACACAGATTGTTATATATCATAAAGACAATGTGGTAAGGAGGTTAAGGTATTAGACTGATAACTGGAAATCAAGATTCAGGTCCATCCTTAGCCATAGAAGTTCTTTGACTGACCTATACCTCTTTCTAAGCCTGACCCATCTCAGGAAAAGTGTGAGGAAGCACTATAATTAAATATTTATGTATATGTACATAAGTTTGTGTTTATGTATGTGCATGCCTATTATTACATAGATAATTTAGGAATTAATTCCTAGAACTCTGAATAATTCATTGATACCATCCATATTACCTGCACTGAATTTTAAACAACCCTAATATTTCTTCTCTAAGTGAATATGACAGGCAATCATAATATCTCCTCCCACAATGAAAAGAACATAAGGATAATATTTGAGCCAGAGATTCTGAGTTCTGAATTACAGTTCATAAGCAGGCAAAAAAGTGATGTTTACAGGTTTCATTTGGTTTGCATTTCAGAATGAAATATATTCCCTGGCTAATGTGCATTGTTTTGTTGAAGGCTTTTTTTTTAATGGTTTTCCAAATTATGTGATACACTATTTGATACTTAATTTTATACTTATAATTTTCATAATATATGACAGTTTAGTGATCTTTTTTAAAAAAAAATTTGATTTATATGCTGCCCTTCATCTGCCCTTCAAATTGGGGGTGCGTCTTTGGCCCCCACAGAAAGGGCTCGCAATCTGGGAGTCCTCCTGGATATGCAGCTGTCCTTGGAGGATCATCTGACGGCTGTGACCAGGGGTACCTTTTGTCAGGTTCGCCTGATTCACCAGTTGTGGCCCTTTCTTGATCGGGATTCCCTGTGCACAGTCACTCATGCCCTTATCACCTCTCACCTTGACTACTGCAATGCTCTCTACATGGGGCTCCCCTTGAGGAGCACCCAGAGGCTCCAACTGGTCCAGAATGCAGCCACACGGGTAGTGACGGGAGCAACATGGCGCTCCCATGTAACACCGCTCCTGCGCGAGTTGCACTGGTTCCCAGTGGTCTTCCTGGTGCGCTTCAAGGTGTTGGTTATCACCTTTAAAGTGCTCCATGGCATAGGGCCTAGTTATCTGCGAGACCGCCTACTGCCACAAATGACCTCCCACCGACCCGTGCACTCCCACAGAGAGGGCCTCCTTAGGGTGCCATCAGCCAAACAATGTAGGCTGGTGACCCCCAGGGGGAGAGCCTTCTCTGTGGGGGCACCTACCCTCTGGAACCAGCTGCCCCCTGAGATAAGGAGAACTCAAGACCTCAGTGCCTTCCACCGTGCCCTTAAAACCCACTTTTTCCAACAAGCCGGGCTGGCTTAGGAAGTAATTTTAGACGTTTTAAATTGGTTTGTTATTTTTAAAATTGGAGCCAAATTTATATGTATTTTAATTCTTAATATTTGTATTGTATGTTTTTTAATTCTGGCTGTTCACCGCCCTGAGTCCTCAGGGAGAAGGGTGGTATATAAATTGAAAAATAAAATAAATAAAATAAATATCAAGAAGTAATGAAAATTAGATGTACAGATAGTAGGGTCATGTTAGGAGAATATAATTCGTGTTTAATTTATGACAAAATAATTTACAAGTTGATTTGATTCAGCTGTGAAAATTAACATTATAAATGTGCTTTCAATTTCTGAGCTTCGAATTTCATGAATTCATATTTTATTTAAAAGCACCATAGAAGGGTTTCAATATAATTTATTTGTAAACTAATTGCAAAACATTGCCCTTCGTAGAAATCTTGGTGAAGGTGTAAGAAGGATAATTTTGAGAGGATTCATGCATTATATAACATCACAAGACATTTGAAATGATTCAAGAATCAAAATATGTGAGATTTGGTGGTCATATTTTGAGAGTGACAGAGAAGTACATACAAGAGGAATCAAAATGGCAACTAACTTTAAAATTCAACATACTACATTCTGTACTGTATCCAAGAATATGCCACCTAAGAAACATCACAGAGGAAAGTAGATATAAACAATTAAGAGAGAATGTGTTTGTTCCAAAAACCCAAGCAGAAGAAACATAAGTCATAAGATATAAATTATGGCTGAAAATTCCCATTGCCATTGTTAGGATTCTGGGTCTTACCTCTAATTCTGATATTAAAATGAGTTTATAGAAGACTGTGTAATTCTTGCTTTGTTGTTTATTGCTTGATGTGAAAGGCTTGATAGGATAGCTGTCAAGAATCACTTCTCCTATTTTTAAATATCCCCACTTGATTGTGACTAGTGTAGGACCAGTAAAGTCTTCTAGTCAGGAGAAAGTAAAATGGAGATTAGATGTCCTGATATATGTCTCATCTCAGACAGGATGGTGAATTCTAAATTTCCATTTATCTAACATTAGTTGTAGTGTCATAATACGTTATTTTTCTACAAAGTGGGAAGATTGTGGATAGATCATACTTGCTTTCAGAAGGAAACATCCATAGTTGTGTGTCACAGAAGCATTTATTTTTGCTTAGCTATATGGTTTAAAAACACGATAAATATCTTCCCAGAAAAAAAATAAAGAAAGAGATCTTTAGCATAATATTTGAAGGGGAAAAACAAAACTACATGAAATGTATTTGAGACTTCTGCATGTATAGAAATCACTGAGCAAAAGACTAAGTGGAAAATACAATATGTTTGGAAATATTATTCATAATTTACAACTAGATAAAATCAAACACTTGAGTTGAAAAATTGGAACAATATGTTTACTCAAAACATGACTTGAAGGGTTTTAGATTTAATCTATGAAGCTTTGAAGTGGACACCTAGGAAGTATTCGTCTAAAGATAGGCAATGTAGAAATTCCAGAGTTACTATATGCAATACCTAATTATTAAACAAAGCAAAACAAAAAAAATTGATTGGATTGATTATGTGCCATCTGGACATTTTAGAATCCTAGCAACTGCAGAGATAGGTTTTCTCCATTTTGATCTATTGAACTCTTTCCTTGTACCATTCTGTTCATTAAAGTCTTTTTCAGAGACCTGGGTCTTTGCATAATGTGTCCAAATAGGATAATTTGATCCTGATCATCTATGCCTCAAGTAAGAACCCTGGGTTGATTTCTTCAATGATCATCAATTTATTTTATTGGCTGTCCACATTATTCTCAAGAGTCTTCTTTTCAGGAGCAAAGTTCAAAGGTGTCAATACATTTGATTCTGATTTCCTGATCCTTTCATTTTTTTTTCTAATAAGGTAACTGTTGACCGTGGAAATGTGGATTTATCTTGAATTCAGCAAAGAATTGACAAAATGCTCACAGCATTCTGATGAGCAAGCCAGTTTGGCATGGATAGGTGGCAAGCCTGTTAGGTGGAACTAGAGCTGGTTGAAAGCTACTTTAACTCTTTAAGGCTTACCACCTTGTAGGGAAGATGGGCAGCATAACAATTTGATAACTACTGTAAATAAATAAACCTCAAAGAATATTCATCAATATTTCTTCACCAACATAAACCAAGATAGCAAGTAACATCATGTGAAAAAGGAATGGCTTATCAAATTTTCAGATGACATAAAATAGAATGAAACAATGAATGCAACCTAGAAGAGAGCAACATAATTCTAAAGGTCCTGAATAGGTCATAGAAGTGAGCTGAAAATATCAGCATTAACTTAATAAGAATAAATGAAAAATTATTCAAATAAGTAATTATAGTATGATGGCACCTTATTAATAATATTACATTTTAAAAGAAACTTGAAATAGTACTTAGAAGCCGAGCTGCTAAAACACAAATGCAATGCTAGGCTTCACAGGTCATTATTTCCTGATCACAGAAAATAATGGTTCAACCATAGAACATGTTGTTTATCTCCCACCTGTGTCCTTTTCTGGACATCACACTTTAAGGATTCAGAGAAACTGAAACATGTGCAGAAAAGATAGATGAAGATTATCACAGCCTGGAAAGTCTTCTGAAGAAATTGCATGTGTTACCCTTAAAATAACTTCACTTACTGAAAATGAAAACAAATGTTAGCTATTATTTCAAAAAGTGGGAAATGAAATAGAAATATAATATTTTCCAAATTTTCATTTAGTAAGTTCATTAATTTACCCACAATTCCTTCCCCAAATATTACTATATCCTCATTTGTAGCATAATTTCCAATTCTCATGTAGAGTAGCTTCAACCCTATGTATCTGCTACAATCATCAGTCAACATCAGTTCTGGATGAAACGGGGGTTTATATAAACACAACTCAATTTCTCTTTTTGACTCCTGCTAAAATAAATTCTTTGCCCAAATTTTTGCAGATCAAATATTTTGTTTCCACAAAATGTATTTCTTGTAAACAAACTGTATTTTTTTCAGTTGTTTAAATAATGAAACATGTTTTCTTTCTTTTTTTCAGAAGCATTTATTCTAGTCATATTCCACACTTAAAATCTTAGAAAAATCAATATCTGTATAGCCTAACACACGCGTGTCAAACTCAAGGGTCGGGGGCTGGATGCGGCTCATGGGGTGCTGAGATCTGGCTTGTGGGCCACCCTGGAAAGAGTGAAGGACTGGCCTACAGTGTCTTTCCCAGTGAAAACAACTACGGAGGGCTACATGCGGCCCTCTCAAACTCCTTTTCACTGACATAGGGTTGCAGGAGGCCATTGCAGCCAAAAATGGAGTTAAGGAGCCCATTTTCACTGGTAGAGCACTCAGGCTAACAAGACATTGCTGGACATGGCCACCTCGGCCCACCAAGGTCAAACATAATCCTGATGCGGCCCTCAATGAAATTGAGTTTGACATACCTGGCCTAATGATGGTCTTCTCCATTCTTTGTTGTGGCTGTGGTATAGGGCCCTCCATGACTTGTTTTAAAATCTTTTTAAAGTATTATTTCCTCTTTTCTGTAATTCATAAAAAAATCTGATTAGCCTAGAGGCTGTTTCTTTTGTCCCACTGACACAAAGAATTAATATGTGATAAAAATTGATGTATTGCATAAAATGATTTTAAGTTAAAGTTAATATAGATTTTAAAACCATTATGTTAGCAGTGTCATGATCAATTGTATAATTATTTAATTAATCAGCTTTATAGATTGAGATTCTTTACTTGAGCTGTTATGCCGCTCATAGAATAGATTTTGCAATACTCACAGTGGTGGTACATGGATATAAATTATATGGATGGGCCTGATCATAACTGTCACTGTGCAGTAGATAAAAATAAGAATTGATTCACAACAATATTTAATGGGCATGAAGACAGTCTAAAGATATGTTACCACAGTATGTCCACATAGTTTATCCAGTTAACAATGCAATTCATACAGCTACTAATCAAATATTCTTTCCATAAGAACATATGAATCTTCTACATGCTTACTGTTAGTAGTTCTGGCTAGGGCAATGCTGTTTCTATGCATGTACTACTTCAGAGTACAGAATACAATAAATTTTAAACTTAGCACTCTTGATATATTGTCCTGGAAAATTGCAAATCTTACAAGTACAGTGTTGTTGGAGAGGTTGTTCTGAACATCAAATTGTAGAAACTACAATTTGTTTAACATTTTTGAAACCGGAGGCGTGGCCAGCATTGCGGCGGAACAATGGGCTCTTTGAGGGCTCTCAAGGACCCGTTGATATATCCGTTGTCTGAGGGTCCCCAGGGACCTAAGTCCTCTTGTTGGGACGACAAACAAGAAGAGCACTTACCAGTCAACACAGGGAGTCCGCAAACTCCCTGGTAGGACCAAAAGAAGCTCCTCAAATCGGACAGTGCAGAAAGCGACCTAGATGTCGCTAGGAAGCTGAGGTGGCTACAATGAAAGTGGATGAAGAAAGACAGCATGTGACATGAAGATGAGAGTGTTTTGATTTTTTTTAACCAAAAGTTTCTCTTCAAATCCACCTGGAACATTCACAGGGTGGAAAAGACTAGCTGAAAGAGAGGAGTGAGAGCGGGTGTATATCCACTCTCACATCCAGTAATTTGGTGGTGAGGAAAGTGAAACTGGAAGCTTTTTTACTATTTTGCTATTGAAAAAAAAGAGAACTTGGGGAATTTTGAACCTTTTTAAAACTGATAATAAGAATTGGGACAATGAATTGAATTGAAGATGGAAATCCCATTTGAATGAACTATTATAGAATGGGGATGATTGCTACAAGAATCTTGAATCAACAAATCTTAAAGAAGAGAAAGTGCTGTGTTAATGTTAAAAATTGACCTGCAGTGCCATCTATTGGCGAAAGGGAAAAGAAAAAAAGATATATACATTGAAGAAAGTTTAATAAATAACTGACCTTGACATCTTGGCTGGAAGATAACTGAACAGCTGTGGAGGAGAGAAGATAAGACTTTGAACTTGTCTTTGAACTTTTTTTTCTTTCTTCTTCTTCTTCTTCTTTTTTTTTTTTTTTTTTTTTTGGCTTTGAACCTTACATAATTCTTCCTTCTTTTCTGGGATGACTAGTTTGTATATATATTTTTATAAACTTTTTGAAGTATTTTGTTTTGAGACTTATTAGTGGAAAGAGAAAAACCTTTGTTCTTGACTTTGGTTTTTTTTAACCCAGATGCTTTTTTATTGAACTTAATAGAATCGGATTTCTAAAAAATTTGGATTATGACTTGAAGAGTCAGAAGAAAAACTTTTTCCTTTTTCTTTTGGCTACTTTTTATTGGATCTTTGTCTCTTTTTTCTTTTCTTTTTTTTCCTTTTTTCTTTTTGAATTTGTGCAATTGGATTAATTTTTCTTTGTCTTTCTTTTTCTTTTCTCTTTTTATATTTCACTTTTAAATTTTTATATGGGAGATTGGGAACCTTAAATTTTTGAAGGAAGGTGGTTGATTGGGATTATATTCTTTTCTTTTTTTAATTTTTTCCTAATTCAATCATCAGGTGGATTAGAGATTTGGATTATAATTTAACCACAAGTGGATTATAAAATATTAAAATGAAGAAATTTACAGCTCATTTGCATCCTGCATCAAGTCACTCAGCGGCAGAAACACAGAAAGCTTCAGAGATAATGGAACTAAGACATTTTATACAATCGCTTCATGATGATATAAAACAAGAGTTAAAAGAGATGAAAGAGACAATGGGGAAAAATGAAGAGAGAATTCAAAATAGAAGAAAAAGCAGATATCACAGAGAAGAAAGTTGAAGAATTAGAAGAGAAATTAGTGTCGAAAGACAAATTACAAGAAAGAACAATTATCTCACTCAAAATGGAACGTTCTGAATTCTACTTAAGATTTTAAAATATAGAGGAAGAAAAAGGAGAAAATCTACCCAAGGTGATTGCTGAGATCTTGTCAGAAGCTTTGGAACAGCCCAAGGAAAATATATTAAATGAGATTGATGAAACGTTTAAAGTATACACAAGATATGCAATGAGGAATAAACTACCAAGAGAAGTACATGTAAGATTCACAAAGAAAGGAGAGATTTTACAAGCAGCAAGAATTACACCATTGAAACACAAAGATAAAGAACTTGTGGTTCTACGACAAATACTCAGAAGAGTTAGAGATCTGAGGGGAGAATATCAATTTTTAACAAAATTTTTAATATTTAAAGGAGTGAGTTTTAGATGGTTAATACCTGAAGGAATTATGGTGACATGGCAAGAACAAAGACATTCACTTGATTCTATTGAAAAAGCAAAGTTGTTTTATCAATAATTTTGTGGACCGTTCGAAAAATTAGAACCTAAACTATGTTTTGAAGATGATGAAGGTAGGATTTTGATGGTGGAAATAAAAATGAAATCAAAACAAATATTACTGATTGCAGTATATGCACCAAATGAAAATCAAGAAGAATTTTATCGAAGATTACACAAAAAAATATTAGAATTGGATTATGAATATGTATGTATAATGGGTGATTTTAATGCCATAGTAGATGTGGACTTGGATTATAAAACAACGAAGACAAATAAAAAATCTAGAAGAATACTGCCGATATCTTTTTTTATAATGATGGAAGAATTGAGCATTCAAGACATTTGGAGACAAAAGCATTTGAAAGAAAAGCAATATATTTTTTATTCAAATAGACATTAATCATGGTCGAAGTTAGATATGATATGGATGACAACAGAGCTCATGGATAATATACAAGAAGCAAATATTGACTCAAACATTTGGGCGGACCATAACCCAATGATAATAACATGGAAAGGTCAAAAGAAAAGGACAAAATGGACTTTAAATGCAACAATACTAAATGAAAAAGACTTCCAACAGTTTATGGATAATATGAAAGCTTATATTAGAGGTCTGGCAACAACCTATTTGGGGAAGAAGAATAAAAAGAAAAGATAAAAACAGATAAGATTGGAAGAGGAGTATAAGAAACTAGAAAAAGAATTCCAAAAAGATGTTCAAAATAAAAAAAATTAAGAAGTTGATGGAAGTGAAAAAACATGAAATAAATTTAAATGAGCAGGAACAATTAACAAATAAATTAAAAGCAACTGAACCAAACTTTTTCAAAAATGCAAATAAACCAGGAAGGTGGTTAGCATATAAATTGAAAAAAGAGAAGGAGAAAAAGATGATAAAATACTTACAAGATGAAAAGGTGAAACTATGTTACAGAAATGAGGAAAAGAAGAGGATAATTCAAAAATATTATAAAAAAACTCTGCTCTCAAGAGAAAATTCCAGAGGAAGAGATATCAAAATATTTGGAAAAGTCAGATCTACCTAAAATAACAGATCAATATAAGGGAATGTTAGAAGAAAGAATAACAATAATAGAATTAACAGAAGCGATAAAAAGACAAAAAAATGGGAAAGGACCTGGACCAGATGGTCTACCAGCAGAATTATACAAAACGTTACAAGAAGCGATGAGCAATATAATGCTGGAAGTATTTAATGAACTTCTAATGAAGGCTAGAATGCCAGAGTCATGGAGGGAGGCCTATTTGACACTTTTTCCCAAAGAAGATACAGACTTACAACTAATAAAAACTATAGACCTATTTCATTATTAAATGTGGATTACAAGATCTTTGCTTCAATAATGGCAAACAGATTAAAAAGACAATTAAGTGAATTTATCCACATAGGTCAAAATGGATTCTTACCTAAAAGGCAAATTAGAGACAATATGAAGGTAATTTTGGATACTTTGGAGTATTACGAGACACATTCAGAAAAAACAAATGGCAATGTTTTTAGATGCTCAAAAAGCTTTTGATAATGTGAATTGGCAATTTATGATAGAACAATTGCAGAGAATGGACTTTGGGGAGAGATTTATAAACACAGTAAAAATGATTTATGACAACCAATCTGCTAAGATAATGATGAATGGAGAAATGACAGAGAACGTTGGTATTATGAAGGGTACTAGACAAGGATGTCTTCTATCACCATTATTGTTCATTCTGACTTTAGAAGTATTGAATAGAAATATTAGGCAAGATAAAGAGATAAAGGGAATGAAAATTTTAAAAGAGGAATACAAATTACAAGAATTTGCAGATGATCTAGTATTCATTTTGGAGGAACCACAAATTATAGGACCAAAATTATTAGCACACATAAAGAATTATGGAAAGGTGTCTGGACTGAAAATAAATAAAGAAAAAACAAAAATTTTGGTGAAAAACATTATAGAAAAACAAAAAAGAGAGATGGAAGAGACATTAGACATACAAGTGGTGAGAAGAGTTAAATATTTAGGAATGTACTTGACCTCAAGATGTGCAACGATTAAAGAACACAATTATTATAAACTCAAAGAACAAATTGAGAGAGACTTGGATAAATGGAAGAATCTTCAATTGTCACTTATGGGAAGGATAACAATAATAAAGATGAATATACTACCAAGATTACTATTTCTATTTCAGACAATACCAATAAAAATTGAAACACTTATTTAAATAAGTCTTTTAAATTGAAAAGACTTATTTAAATAATATTTAAATAAGACAATAACGAAATTTATATGGCAAGCCAAAAAAGCAAGAATAAGTTTAAAAATGCTTCAGGATATGAGATTACGAGGAGGATTTGGACTCCCGAATACCAAGCAGCAGCACTACATGGCTGAAAGAATGGGTTGAACTAAGAAATACAAGACTATTAACACTGGAAGGTCATGATTTACAGTTGGGTTGGCATGCTTTTTTATGGTATGGAAGAAATAAGATACATGCGTTCTTTCACAGACATTATATAAGAAATGCATTTTTATTGGTATTGGGAAAAGTTAGAGATAAATATTATGTGAAAATATTGATATGATTATCAACAATGGAAGCCTTAATTCACCCAAACATTTTTGATTTTGGTAATATTGTTAGATATAAGGATAAGGATAAGGTGGAATTGAAAGGGAAACAAGAATTGGAAGAACGGAATTGAACTGGATTAGTATATGTATATGCAAATACAAACAAGATATGAAAAAGATGTTAAACTACATGGTTTTTACTTAGAGAAGACTGAGCTTGATAAGATACTCACAGAAACAGAGGATAAATTAATTTTAAAATGTTACAATTTTTTACTGAATATAGAATTAGAGGAAGAACATGTAAAAGAAACAATAGCCTGGGCAAAAAATTTTGGATATTCAGTTGAATTGGATAAATGGCAACAATTATGGGAAAGAAATTATAAATTAACAATGTCCACTGCATACAAGGAAAATCAATATAAAATGTTTTACAGATGGCATATGCGCCCTGAGAAACTGGCAAAAATGTTTAAAGATAAATCAGCTAAATGTTGGAAATGCGAGGAAATGCGAGTTATGAGGTTCATATTACCACATGTGGTGGACATGCCCTGAAGCAAAAAACTATTGGAATAAAATTAAGTTATGGGAGGAGGAAATGATCCAACAACGTATAGACTTAAAGCCAGAACTATTGGGTATCTTACCAGAGAAAATTAGTAAAGATCATATATACTTGATTATACATGTAATAACAGCAGCAAGGATTGTGTCAGCACTGCAAGTTTCTTTCTTCCCAGTGCTGCCATGAAAGAAGAAATAAAAAGGGGGAGAGAGAAGAAACAGGTTACCTTTCACCCAGTTGCTAAATCGGCAGATAATGTTCCTAGGAGATGAGATGGGAGGGGGGAATTCCTGGGAGGTGAAGTAGCTAAGGGGATAGGAGTGACATAGAAGATGGCCAATGACATGCTGAGACAAAGGAATGGAAAGGGAAGGTTTGGGAGGTTAGCAGGTCAGTACTGGCACTGACAGAGTCGGGCCAGACATGTTTGTACTAAATAAAAGAAGGATTTCATAAAAGACTTTTCGTTTGGAAAATGTGATTATTTAAGACAACGTCTGAACCTGACAGAGTGCCAGTACTCCTCTCCAAGCCAAGCTGGCTGACTTCCAAACTTCCAGTCCCCTCCCCCATGACTGGAGTAGATAAAGTGCAGTCCGATAATTATGGCAGAGAGCAGACCTCCCGAAGTTAACTCAATTCAAGCAACTGGACAAGAGCCAGCCCTGATTCCAGCCAGCATGGATGCAATGAAGCTGCCGATCCTCCCTCCCCCAGTGAAACTGCAAACCAAGAAAAAAAAAGATAAATATTCGGGGGTTTTGCCAAAATTCCCAGGGATTGACATTCCCTTCCCGAACGTTCAAGACAAGGGGAAGCCCCTAAATGAGCTGGGGAGGGCAGACTGCCTAGGGCACTGGCAGTAGGCCAGGCACCAAAAATCTTCAGGGAGGCCCCTCGAGAGCCCGCAAGATGAATTGGAAGAGAAATTTAACCAGGCCATCCTGCTGGAGGAGGGACCATCAGGCAGGCCTGAGGAGGGGGGGCACTCGAGCCTCCCAAACTGAGACATCAAAGACGAAAGCACAGCCTTTCCCCCCCACACAGCAAAAGGAGAAGAAGCCCAGAAGTGCATCCATGAGTTCCCCCCCTGCAAAGCAAGCAGGGCAGCCTAGACAGGATGTCACCTCCCCACCCCAAGATGAGTGAAGAGGAAGAGGACCAGCAGCCCCCAGAGCAGGCTTACAGAGCCCCGCACTGGGAGGATAGGGCGCCGAGAGAGGACCCACCCCATTTCAGAGGGAAGTTCGATGATGATCCCGACCAGCTAGTGCAGTTCCTTGACACAGCTGACATCTACATCAGATGTTATGGATACCTCTATCCATTTCCCAGAGCCCTAGTCAGTGCCATTGCAGAGGGCTTGGAGGGAGAAGCAAGAAGGTGGTTAGTAGCCCTCTACAAGAACAGGGCCCCCCAACTGCATGACGCAGATGGGTTCTTGCAACTGTTACGAACCCAGTTCGAAGAGGCAGAAGAGGACCCCTACGTGGAAGACCAGATCAGGAACCTGATGCAGAAGGGAAAGCCTATCAGAGAGCATATCCATGAGTTCAGGAAAGTCATTGGGACTCTACCTCCCTTACCAGAGCGACTACTGGTGTACTTCTTTAGAACAAGCCTAGATAAGAGCCCAAGTGACCGCTTATCTAGATATCCCGAACTGACACTCCGAAAGGTTCCGAGTAGCCATAAAAGTCGACAGGGGACTACAGACCAATGACATGCCGAAGCAACCAGATAGTGAGGAGAGAGACCACCCGTACCAGGGACCACCCAGTAGACGAAGAACCGCAGAGCCACAGCCCACCCAGAGGCCAGTCATCCCACAAAACCTGCTTAGGTGCTACAGATGTGGGGGGATGGGTCACCCAGCAGCAGCATGCAGAACCCCTAGACCGAGGCCAGACCCACAGCCCAGGGCACAGCCAGAACGAGGGCCCAAACATGCCACCAACGCACCACGGAGAGTCCCCCCAAGCCCAGAGGTTCTCTCCCACCTGACTGAAACAAGAGGGACCCCAGATGAGAAAAATCAATCCCCTGAGTCATATGACAGTGAGGATAAGGGTGAAGATGACCCGATGGTGAGCGGACCTGTCCACCCCTTTCTTTTCCCAATATGCCTAACAGCCCAGAAAACAGGGATCCAAGGGACTTTCCAAGCCCTAATAGATTCAGGCTACACGAGGTGCCTGATCAACCTGTCCACAGTCTTAAAATTGGGGATCCATGCCAAAAAACTTAACCACTCAATCCGATTTGAACAAGTTGATGGATCCCTAGTGGGGGGGACTTACGCAACGCACTTGACCGAGCCAGTGAGGCTGGAGCTAGCCGATCACTGGGAAACGATTCGGTTCATAATAGCCCCCAAAATGACAGATCCAGTCATACTGGGATTCTCATGGCTAGACAAGTGGGGCCCAATCATTTGGTGGCAAGAGGGGACCTGCAGGCTGAGGATTGCAAAGGGCCCCCAACCCCTGCCGCTCCAACCAGGGGGGATGGTCCCCATGCAGAAGCCCCGATCTTTCCCACCATGGCAAAGGAAGAAGCCACCAACGCAAGGGCCCCTCCCCGAGGGTACAACAGAGCAACTGGCGGCCACATCCAACAGCTCCCATGACATAAAACAGATCCCAGAGGAGTACCAAGACCTTGCAGAGGTGTTTAGCAAGGCCGAGTGTGACGTTTTACCCCCCCCCCCGTGAGGCCGATTGCGCCATTGAGATCATCCCTGGAGCAAAACTACCAAAACCTAAGCTATATGCCATGACGCCCCACGAGATGCAAGAAATGTGGAACTACATAGACAAGAACCTACGAAGGGGTTTCATTGAGCCAGCAAAACCGCGGATCGTGGCACCGGTCCTTTTTAAAGAGAAAAAAGATGGCTCTATGCATATAATGGTTGACTTCAGGGGTATCAACGCGTCTGCGTGCACAACTTATATCCCCTTCCCCTTATGAAGGACATGCTGTCCCACCTGGCCAAAGGAAAAGTTTTCACCAAATTAGACCTCCGAGAAGCCTACTACCGAATACGCATCAAGGAAGGAGATGAGTGGAAAACAGCATTCAACTGCCCCCTAGGAAGTTTCCAATTTAAGGTGATGCCTTTTGGACTGCAGGGAGCCCCGGTGGTGTTCATGCAACTGATAAATGAAGTCCTACATGAGCACCTCTACAAAGGGGTTCTCGTCTACCTGAACGATATCCTCATTTACGCTGAAACCTTAGATGAACACGTACCCCTCGTCCACCAAGTATTGGAGAAACTGCTGAAGGCGAACCTGTATGTCAAACTGTCAAAATGCGAGTTCCACCAATCACGCTTAGACTACTTAGGTTTCCAAATATCAAACGAGGGGGTAGAGATGGACCCAGCCAAAGTACAATCAGTTCTACAATGGCAACCCCCGCGCACCCGCAGACAACTGCAAAGCTTCTTAGGGTTCGCGAACTTCTACAGACAATTCATCCCCTCATTTGTGAGAATTGCCAAACCTCTGATGGACCTCCTAAAGACAGGGAGTCCAGCAACGAAGCCCTGTCCGGGACAACCCCTACAGTGGGACCCAACCTGCCAATGGGCATTCGAAGCATTAAAAGACATGTTTGCAAAAGAGCCTGTCCTAAAGCATCCTGACCCCGAATAGCCTTTCGTCATCCAAGCCGATGCCAGCGACGTGGCAGTAGAGGCCGTGCTGCTCCAAAAGAATGGCCAAGGGAACCTACAACCTTGCACCTACACCTCCCGAAAGCTCACCGACACAGAGAGGCGATGGGCGGCGTGGGAGAAGGAAGCGTTCACAGTAAGATGGGCGCTGCTGACCTGGCGACACCTACTAGAGGGGGGCCAGAGACCGTTCAAAGTTTGGACTGATCACAAGAATCTGGAGGGCCTCAGAGCCCCGCGGAAGTTGTCGCCCAGGCAAGTCCATTGGGCGCAATACTTCAATCATTTCAACTTCGAGCTCAAGCATATCCCAGGGGGAAGAACTTCCTGGCCGATGCACTCTCCCAGATGCCCCAATATAACAGTGAGCAGGAGCAGGTAGTGAACTCCATCATCCCCTCTACCCAGGTCATGGGCCAGGTGGTCACCAGGACCAACTTGAAAGTGATTTAACAACAAAACTAAAAACCGAAACAGTGGCAGACCCCTGGTTCCGAGACAATCAACACCTCCTGACAAAAAGAGATGACCTAGCATGGAAGGGGGTGAAGCTCTATGTCCCACAGACTCTACGCACCCTGATCCTTAAGAGGAGCCATGACGTTAAACCAGTGGGACATTTTGGTTTCCTAAAGACTCTGCACTTAGTACGAAGACAGTTCTGGTGACCCCACATGAGAAAGGACATAGACAGTTATGTAAAAAGTTGTACCATTTGTGCCACAATGAAGACACGACCAGGATGCCCTCCCGGACTGTTGCAACCAGTAGCTGAACCGACAAGACCATGGGAGGAGATTGCAATGGACTTTATAGTAAAGCTACCAAGGAGTGGTGGAAATACAGTGATCTGGACTGTAATAGACTTATTCTCCAAACAGGCGCACTTTATTCCTTGCAGCGGGCTGCCCTCAGCACGCCAATTATCCAAACTGTTCGTGAAACACATCTACTGCCTGCATGGAGTCCCCAGAAGAATCATCTCCGACCGAGGGGTCCAGTTCACCACAAAATTCTGGAGGGAGTTCCTACAATCTATAGGGTTATCCCAAGGCCTCAGCTCGGCGTTTCACCTGAGCATCAATGGGGGGGCGGAGAGACTGAATGCTATGATAGAACAATACTTAAGATGCTACATCAACTATCAACAGTCCAATTGGGCAGACCTCCTATCTTTTGCGGAGGTTGCGTATAATAATGCTGTCCACAGTAGCACGGGATTAACCCCATTTAAAATAGTGAGTGGTATGGATTTCGTCCCCATTCCAGAGTACCCGAGGGAGCCCCCTTCCTCAGTCAGTTTGACCGACTGGATGGCAATGTTGAGGGAAACCTTGGAGAACGTTAAGAGGGCATTGGCCAAGGCGGCACAGTCCTATAAGAAACAAGCAGACAAGCACCGAACTCCCCAACGACCATTTCGAGTGGGAGAGAAGGTATACCTCTCCACCAAGTATCTGAGGCTTAGACTCCCAAGCAGGAAATTGGGCCCGAAATTTATAGGACCGTTTCCTATAGCAAAAATAATCAATCCGGTTACAGTACAATTGCAGTTGCCCCGGCTACTAAGGAAGATACACCCCGTTTTCCACAGCAGCCTCCTGAAGCCTGTAGTGGGGTCAACTTTAAGGCTGACACCATGTGACCCCCCCGGGCCCCTGGTCTTTGGGGGCTAAACTCACTATGAGGTGCAGCGAATTCTTGATTCAAGATGGCACAGGGGGCGCCTCCAATACTTAATTAAATGGAAGGGTTACCCATTATCCGAGGCCTCCTGGGTGAAGAGCACAAACATCCAAGCTGACCGCCTTATAGCCAAATTCCATGCAGATCACCCAGACAAGCCGGGAGGGGGGGGGCCCACCCTCAGATGGGATAACGGTTGTTACTTTGTTGTTTTCCCCTTGGGGGGAAAAGGAAGGGAGAGGGGCTGGATGTCAGCACTGCAAGTTTCTTTCTTCCCAGTGCTGCCATGAAAGAAGAAATAAAAAGGGGGAGAGAGAAGAAACAGGTTACCTTTCACCCAGTTGCTAAATCGGCAGATAATGTTCCTAGGAGATGAGATGGGAGGGGGGAATTCCTGGGAGGTGAAGTAGCTAAGGGGATAGGAGTGACATAGAAGATGGCCAATGACATGCTGAGACAAAGGAACAGAAAGGGAAGGTTTGGGGGGTTAGCAGGTCAGTACTGGCACCGACAGAGTCGGGCCAGACATGTTTGTACTAAATAAAAGAAGGATTTCATCAAAGACTTTTCATTTGGAAAATGTGATTATTTAAGACAATGTCTGAACCTGACAAATTGTTTATGCACAAAATTGGAAAGCAAAAAATATACCATTGGAGGGAGAAGTAATTAAAAAAAATTAGATTGTGCAGAAATGAACAGATTAAGTATGATGATAAAGGAAAGAGAGGATTCAGAATATTTTAAGATATGGAATCAATTTTATTATTGGTTAGAAAAGAGATACAAATAAGTTTTAAAAGAGATTGAAAAAAATGTTGTAACTAGAATATTATATTAGTGGAAAATCTTTGTAATGGACTTGGTGAGAGAGAAGAGAGAGAAGAGAAGAAACTTTTGGAAATAACACCGAAATGTCACATGGAAGAAATGAATGATGTACTAAATGTTTGTTTGTCTTTAAAAAAAAAACTTTCTTAACAAAAAAGAAAAGAAAAAGAAACTAAGTCAGAGAATCAAGTTTTAAAGCTTTGTGCTTGTTCAATATGTTCCAAGAGATACTTATACAGTAAACCAGAACATGGCCTTTTTCTTTTCCATTAATCTTTATTGGCTGTTTTATGGAACCTGCAGTGTTCAAGTGATGAAGGATTTTACACATTTTCTGTTTTAATGTATATTACCCCATATAAAATTGATTAAGATATTTTTGCTTAACTGCAAATTCTATACATTAGGTAATATACTATATTACTCATTGCTGACATTAAGCTAAGGTATTAACACAGATGATGCACACCCTGTTTTATTATATTAAAAACCCTTCAGTCCCAAATTAACCCAAATTATACAGGGGCTTCTCGGAATTACGCCCAACATTTTCTTCCAGAATACAGTTTTGGTTATAGAAGGCCTGCCTTTTGGGAGGATTGCATCCTCAGTAGTATGTCACCAATTATATCCTTTGTAATGAACAAAGATATTATAGGTGGTTGGCTAAACATTCTCTATTTTTTCATGATTCTGATAGGTTTCTCTCTTAACACCTGCCACTTTCCCAGCTCTTTACTATCTTCCTCACCTTCAAGAAAAGAAAGGGATTATATATGTCATAAAAAAGCACACTGAGGCAAAAGTTTTTGCAGAAAATTTCAGTATGTGATTATCTCTGTCCCATTGCTTGTCCTTCGCCTAATATAAACATTCATATTCTTCTCCACTTTATAGATTTGCAAAACTTATTTCTTACTCTCTTTTTTAGTGCCCTGAGAACTCTTCCCTTTTCCAATCCGACTTTCCTAGAATTGACCGCTACTTCACCCACAAATATTACCTTGAGAATATAACCAGTTTTTCATCTGACTAGGAAATGTACCTTAAGAATAGCTTTGTTTTTTTTAAACTTTCAAGATATTGAAAGGGTTAGGGTAGGGTCAACCCAGAACGGCTGCCCATACTGCTGCTGGCCTCATGGGTCTCTTTGCCTTCCTGGCCAGGTGCAGGGCAAGTTGGGCCATATCTATGACCTTAGGAAAATAAGGCTAGCCTTTACCACCCAACTGTGTTTGCGGGGGTGTGACTGGCATCAGAAAAGAAACTCCAAGTATCTGCCTCCTTTCATCTCAAGTTGGAAGAGCTTCACGGTGAGGGATTGTCAGTCTGTTTGTTGTGCAAACAACACCTTCACTGGCTTCTCCCCTTCAGTCATGCCACCCCCGTTCTGGGAGAGAGTGTGGGAACCAGTCAAAAAGCCCCACCTTCAGCACACTCACACCAACATGGCCTGGCCGTCTTTGGTGTCTACCTCACCTGCAGCTGCTCTGTCACTGCCTCACCTTTCACCCAGCCCAGTCCGCTCTTAGGGTGGGAAGTTCGATTGTAGCAGCCAAAGCTCCACCTTCGCACACTCACACAGTGACATGCGTGCACTGCTCTTTTGTGCTGAGGAAGGTCCATGCTTTCTCCTTCACTTCACCTCCTTTCAAGGCCAGCCAGGAGGGCAAAGAGTCCCCATGAGGCCAGCAGCAGTATGGGTAGCCACTCCATGACCAGTATGGCACCCACTGTAGCTGAGAAGTATCCCACCAGCAGCAGGGCCAGCAGGCAGGGTATGCAGAGACTGTGACACACCGAGAGCTTGACCAGAACATGCTGCAAGAACAGCAGCAGGGCAGTGGCCAGAGCCAAGTTCAGGCAGGGCAGTGGCAGGTTACGCAGTAGCAACATGGACAACAATGGGAACCACTTCCTCCTCTGTCTGTTGGCCTGGCTGAAAAGCTGCCCGGCCTGGATACCACTGGCCCCAGCAGCAGCAGATGCAGCAGGGCCAGTAGCCAGGCCTTGGGGTCGGCGATGACAGTGGCTTCTGAAATCGATCCAGGGAAGAACAGACACTTCTTTCCTTTCAGTCCTTTCTGCATTCACCAAAAGAGCCAAGTGGCAATTGCTCGAGGAGAAAAGAAGGTAATGGGGAGTGAAGAAATCTTCCTACCCCACAGGCACCCCCCAATGTGAGTAATGTCATCTGGCCATGCCCACCACTCCATCGCCCACTGATGATATGGCTTATTTTGGGGGGCAGGGCTTATATTGTGAGTAAGCCATAGTGCTATTGCTGACATTCCCCACATCACCACTATTTCTCCAGGTGCATATTCCATCACAGCTATGTTTTGTTATACTGCATGGTATACAAGGAATTTATAACCTGCCTGATAATTCCTCTTGTATAACATTTGGGAAATATTCTGATCATTTTTGCATCAGATGAGGATAATTCAGTTTCCTTGAATGTAGCCAAATCTATTATACTGCCTGTAAAATTAGACACCCACTGACAGTCTACCAAGGAATCCGTCATAACGTATTCTGTTATTAAAAATTGAAATTATTCTTCTGATTTTTTAAACTTATTTCATTTTGAACATGCTTAATTTTGAACTCTGGTCTATGACTATAGTGAATTATGGCTGTATACTTTGATTTCAAATATAGCATTTAGTAAATAATAATACATTAGACCACTGATGATCTTAAAGGTTTTTCTTCTTTTTTATATATATAATGCAATAATTAAGCCAAAATATAGCAAAAATAGAAACTGAAAAAAGGCCTTTGGAAAAAAGTGCCATTCAAAAGAAACAGCTAGGTTGCTCTCTTGAAATTATATGTAGTACAATAGTACTATATGTATGCCAGGTACAAGGTTGAGTAGCTAATATATGTGTGTGGAGTGAGTAATATACCTCTCTTAATATTTCCACTGTGTAACATACATAAATTCAGAACTGCTTGGAGATCATTTATGAATTTTCCAAGAACTAAATTGTTATATATAAGACACAAAGAAATATAATATAGTGTATATATACTATGCATATCTGACTAATTTGGAGATAACTGTAGGTGTTGAATTTAGAGGCTGAACTGACTTTTTCAAAACAACAACTGACAATGTCTACATATATTTAAACTATTAATGTAAAAAATAAAAATAAACAGAAAAAATTGCAACATTTCTACATTTTTTAATGACTATGCTAAATATTTGATTTTATAATATAATTATAGACAGCACTTAAGCACTTATATTTGAATTAAATAAAATTGAATTACAGATGTTGCATTGCTTGAAGGTTTTTTGTGTGCGGTTAAGGTTGGATTCACCATTGCTTCTTCTTTCCATTTATTATTTATTTCTTTTATGCTCATTGTATTCTATTTTTATTCTGTTTGGTTTTACTGTACACTAGTCAGTTCAAGGTTGGGTGATGCCTAAATTAAATAAATTACATTATTTGGGTAATTTTAATATATGAAAAGATGCCTATATCTGTAGTGTGAACTGGTATAGTTATAGTCTAGAATGAAATATACAGCATATCATCTTTATAATTCAAAACTTTCATCATGTTCAAAAGTTGTTAAATGTAATTTGTAAATCAGAAAGAAGTAATAATAATTCAAAGAAATATTTCATAAGGAGCTAATGTTTTGCATCCCATCTCTCAACTTTCAGGCTGAAGTGTCCTAAGAGACTATATTAAACCTTTAATTTTCAGTCTACAATAGACTCTGCTTCTGTTTAACTAATAATGAAATCAAAAGCAATTCTGTGCTTCACATAAATAGAGGGAGTTGAAGTTGCCGGAAGCTTGGGCGAAAGTGACCATGTCATTCTGCAATTCAATATAATGCAAACACAAGCAATAGAATATAATCCAACTAGTATCTTAAACTTTAAAAGAGCTGATTTTAACAAACTCAGAAAGATCCTAAGCATAGGATAAAAATCCTAAAGGGGAAAACAACTCAAGGAGCATGTGAAATACTGAAAAATATTATCATAAAAACCCAGTCACTTGTCTAAAATGGTATAGGTCATGGGTCCTCAAACTACGGCCCGCGGCCCACATGCGGCCTGCTGAACCAATTAATCTGGCCTGCAGAGCACCACAAGGTTGCCCCGCCCACATCACCCCACCCACCCTTCAGCAGAGCACAGGACTTGCCTTTGGGAGACCTGCAGGCTGGAGCCAAAAGGTAAGCTCAACAATTTTAGCCTGCAGAATGCTTGTGGGGGGGAGGGTTAGAAGAAACAAAAAACAGGCAAAATGGCCCGTTTTTTCCCAAAAAACGAGCCATTTTTGCCTTATTTTAGCCTGCAGAATGCTTGTGGAAGTGGGGGGGGGGGTGAAAGGAGGCAAAAAACCAGGCAAAAACTGCCCATTTTTCACCTTCACCGCCTCCACAAGAGAGAGAGAGAGAGACAGAGAGATGGAAAGAGAGGGGGAGAGAGGGAGGGAAGGAAAGAGAGAGAAAGAGAAAGAAAGAGAGGGAGAGAGAAATGGAGAGAGAAAGAAAGAAAAAGAAAGAGAGAAAGAATAAAAGAGAAAGAGAAAGAGGAGGGAGAGGGAAAGAGAGAGAGGGAAAGAGAAGGAAAGAGAGAGGGAGAGATAGAGGGGGAGAGAGACAAAGAAAGAGAGACAGAGAGACAGAAAGAGAGGGGGAGAGAGAGAGACAGAAAGAGGGAGAGAGACGGAGAGGGAGAGAGACAAAGAAAGAAAGAGAAAGAGAGAGAAAGAGAGGGAGGGAGGGAGGGAGAGAGAAGGAGAGAGAGAGAGAGAGACAAAGAGATAGAGGGAGACAGAGAGAGATTTCTCAAGCTCCTTGGGGCTGAGAAGAATTGCAGCAAAACTTAGTTTCCTGAAGTGGACCATTAGGCTCCTAAACAACTGAAAAAACGATCTAGTAAAAAGAAAAGGCAACCAAAAGAGCAACATGCAAACAAAAGCAAGTAAAACAGCCCCAGGACCAAAACAAATTAAAGTTTAATTTGTGTGCATTGTTCAATGGACTGTTAAATTGGCCATGCCCACCCAGTCACATGACCTAGCCACGTCCACCTAGTCACATGACCACCTAACCATGCCTTCCCAGCCGATCCAGCCCCTCAACAGTTTGAGGGACCATGAATTGGCCCCCTGTTTAAAAGTTTTAGGACCCCTGGTATAGGTTCTCCTGCTTGAGCAGGGGGCTGGACTACAAACCTCCAAGGTTCCTTCCAGCTCTGTTCTGTTCTGTTCGGTTCGGTTCGGTTCAGTTCTGTTCTATCCAACACAATAACATTGAAAAAGAAATCCAAGAAATCCAAGAAGAAACCAGCATGGTTGCACAAAGATCTCTCTGATAAACTGAAAGACAAAAAAGATAAGTACAAAAAATGGAAAGATGGACACATAACTAAGGCGGAATATCAGAAGATAGCAGGAATCTGCAAAGATGGAGTCAGGAAAGCAAAGGGTCAGAATGAACAAAGACTTGCAACAAAAGTCAAAGGTAATAATAAAAAAGTTTCAACATATAAATAAGAAGAAAAAAGTCAAGGAAACAGTCGCAGTTCACTAAAGAGAGAAGATGGCAAGGAAATTACAAGCATTAGGGAGAAAGCAGAGCTGCTTAACTCATTCTTTGTGTCAGTCATCACACAAAAAGAAACTATAGGCCAACCTACCAAAAACATAACTGTAAAAGACAGACTAGAAATAAAAATTAAAATAAGCAAGAAAGTGGTTAAAGAACACCTATCTGATCTTTTTTTTTGACAAGTTTTATTGGTTCCCCCAATACACACCCACATATTTTTTTTGAAATAGAGTATTAATCATATCATATCATATCATATCATATATAATTCATCATATCCAAATATATTTTACTTAGTTACAGTTTCTGCCAAAATGTTCTTTTTCCATATTTATTAATCAAATCTTAATTTTTCTATTCTTATTTTTCTAAACAGTATCTTCTTTCACCCTCAAATTCTATTTTTTCTATTCTTAATCATATACATTCTCTTTAATTTTATTTTTTATTAATTCAATCTTTATCTTAATATATTTAAACGTGTTTGGGGATGCCTTTCTTCCATTTCATCTTTTTTGTTTTACAGCAATCTTTCTTCTCTTTCTCTTCCTCTCCCTCCCTTCTTTTGTCCTTCCTACCTTCTTCTTCTCTCCTCTCCTATTGCTTCTCTACTTCCCCTTCCTTTCTCCCCCTCCTCCTTTCCTCCCCCATCTAACCTTCCCTCCTACTCTTATCCCCCTTTCCTTTCTTCCTCCCCTCTTCCCTTTCTTCTGTTCCTCTCTCTCCTTCTCCTTTCCTTCAATCTTCCTACTCCTCCTTCTATCTCTATTGCGTATTCATTTTCAATTCAGAGCTTTTTTTCCTATGGTGTCCAGGAATCCTGTTTTTCTCTCCCTTTATTGCATATATTCCTCAAAATTCCCATCATATTTTGAAATTCTTAACATTATGTTTCAACTTGTTTCATTTTTACCTTAAAATCTTTCAACTTAATTAACTTTCCACTTCTTATTTCCATTTCAATAGTTATTTTTCTCTTTTCCTAATATTTCAATTACTTCCTGATATTTTAACATATAGACCATTTCTATATCTGCCGGTCTACTTACAACATTTTCTTACATCATTTATTTAACATTTCAATTTCATTTCTTACTTCAATTTCCTTTGTTTTTTCAATCTTTAACACACATTTCTTTACTTTCATTTCAATTTTATGTCTTAATTTCAATTAAGTATTCCCTTTTACAGTAATCTATATATTTATTCCAGTTTGTTTCTTACATACAACTTCTACTACTAATGCCATTCCCTTAAATCAACATATCATTGCTTTAATTCCTTTCTACTACATTTTTTCCTTTCCCCTTTTAACCATTTTCTTTTACACTCTCCTGAATTCCACTTCTTCATATTTTCTCCCCTTTCTCCCATTCACTTATTCCTTTCTTCCTTTTCTTCTTTTTGTATATTATATCCTCCTTCCTGCATCTTTTCTCTAATTTTTAACTTTATTGCCCTTTTAGTTCTCCCCCTTTCTCTTTTCCCATTTTCTTCTCTTTTCTTCTTTTTTGAGAGATATTCCCCCCATCTATTTTTATTTTATCACTGTTAATCTCAGTGTGATCATCTATATTTTTCCTTCAATTATTTTCTTTCCCACATTATATTCTTGCTTCTCATTTATCTTTTCTCTATCTTTCTTTTTGTATTCTATCCAATCTTCTGCTTCTTTGTTTCCCTTAAATGCTTCTTGCACTTTTGCAGCATCTCCCTCAACTCCTCATATTCATGTTCCCAATTTTCCATATTTTCAGTTTAAGAAGAAATCACTTTTAAATTTATTTTTATTTTCACTTTTATATAGTTCGAATTCAAGTTCATCTAATGTCTTTTTTTTTGTTTTCTTTCTTCTTTCCAAATAGTATCCAATTCAAATAGTCCTTTTAAGTCTCCCCAGTTCAAGGTTTTTTTCTTTCAAGTTCTTTTTGTAATCTTACTGCAGCTGTGTAAACAAATATTCCCAATATGGTTTCTCACGTTGATTTAAGTGCAATATTTCTTTTCCACCAGCAAATGACTCTCACCAATCCACAAATCCCAGGCAAAAGTATCAATTGTAAATCCACAAAAGTAGTGCTTGCTGTTTTTCAATTAGTTCCTTTTCTTGTTAAATAAATGCTTTCTCTCAATTTCCTTTTCTTTATATTTATTTTTAATTTCTTCCAAGTCCAATTTAAATCCAGGTGGTTAATTCTCCTTTTAGGGATTTTGTTTTTAAAGTTCCTCTTTTTTTTCTCCTTTGCTTTAAATTCCAGTAACAATTAGCCGCTTATTTCAGGTTGGGACCTCTTTTAAAGTTTTTTTAAAAAAATTTTCTTACCTATGATTTGGCTAATCACTCATTCAGTAACAATATTCTGTTTCATTATCGTTCCTTATTCTTTCTCCCTTCTCTTGTGTGTGGCCGCCTGGCTTTTGACACCTCCTAACAACTGTCTTCCCTTGCTGCTGGGTCGGAGGCTGATGCAGACTCTTCAGGGAATTTGCAGTTTCCCTGTTCAAGCCTGCCTGTGCTTCCATTCTTCACTGTCCCTACAGGACAGCTATGATCCCTGGGGATCCCCTAAAGCAGCTGAGATATCAGCATTTTCCAGGAGCCCCAGAATTTGCTGTACTGCCACTGGCACTGGCCACACCCTTCCTCAACACCTATCTGATCTTGAGGAATATAAATCACCAGAACCTGATGGATTATATCCCAGAGTTCTGAAGGAGCTGGAAGATGTTATCTCAAAACCAATGTATCACATCTAAAAAATCTTGGCACACTGGGGAACTACCAGAGGATTGGAAAATAGCTGATGTGGTTCCCATCTTCAAAACAGGAAGAAAAAAAACCCCAGACCCAGGAAACTACAGACAAATCATTCTAACATCAATACCTGGAAAGATACTAGAAAAAATAATCAAGAAACAGATCTGTGAACATCTACCGTGTTTCCACGAAAATAGGACCTACCCCCAAAATAAGCCCTAGTCTGATTTTAATGCCTGTGCTGAATATGAGCCTCACCCCTAAAGTAATCACTACTTAAGAGTCTGTGCAGCTTGCTACCTGCACATTTTGTCTGGTTGCTGCCAACACGAGGTGGGGGTGTACAGCTGCCATGAAGCGAGGCCGATGGGGGGGGGGGTGGAGGATGAAATGAGGCAGTGGGGGGAGGTGGAGGATGAAATGAGGCTGGGTGGGGAGAACAAAATGAGATGGTGTGGGGTAAAGGGTGAAATGAGGTGGTGGGGGTGGAGGATGAAGCTTCTTCTTGCTCACCACTGCAACAGAGCTGGAGGATGAGTGATGCATCAGTGTGCAGCCACAAAGTGAGGCGGGGGGGTGGAGGTTGAAGCGAGGTGGTGGTGGGATGGAGAATGAAGCCCCAACAGTATCCTTGGCCACCCAGCCTACAGAGCCTTGGTACTGGCGGAGTGAGGTGGTGGCAGCCGGAGCAACCCGTTCCTCATCTCACCTGGTGATGAATAATTTGCTTTCCCAAAGCATCCCTTCATTAACTCCCAACCCACCCCATGGCAAGCACATTCCTTCACTAGCCTGATTTCTTATTCCACTTTCCACCACCACTCACAAAATTGGAAGGTGTGATTGAATATTTTTTTAATGGTAGTCCCACAGTGTTCTTTTGATTCCCTGCACGCAGCAGTAGAGAACAGAGCTGGAAAGCAGGTTACTGAAGGGATGCTTTGGGAAAGCAAGGGGAGCTGGGCAGGAGCTGAAAACAGGTGGCAAGGAAACCCCCAAGGGCTCCAAGAAACTAGTGGTGAAATATAAGTAGCAGCAGGAGTGCCCCACTGGCCATCGCCACTGGGTGAGACAGGGAAGGGGCTTCTCTGGCTTCTGCTGCCTCATTCCACCAGCATCAGGGTTCTTCAGGTTTGGCAGCTAAGGATACTGTTGACACTTCGTCCTCCAGCCGCCCACCACCTCGCTTCATCCTCCACCCCACCCACTGCCTCGCTTAGTGGCCACAGCAAAGGTGCATTGCTCAGTCTTGAACAATGGGCCTTATCCAACAAAATTAAATTTAATGTGGAGAAAAGCACCTGGGCAGGAAAAAGCAAAGGTACAAACAGATATTAGGCGAAACCTGGCTCAGAAACAGTAACTGTGAGAAGGACGTTGAAATCCTAGTGTATGATCACTTAAACATGAATCAGCAGTGTTCAGTAGCAGCCAAAAAAGCTAATACAATCCTTAGTTGTATCAACAAAGACATAGAATCAAAATCACATGAAATATTAGTACTGCTTTATAAAGCCTTAGTAAGGCCACATTTGAAATACTGTATCCAATTTTTCTTACTACATGACAAAAAAGATGTTGAGACTTTGGAAAAAGTGCAAAGATGAGCAACTAAGATGATTTATGTATTATTTATTTATTTATTAGATTTGTATACCGCCCTACTCCTGAAGGACTCAGGGCGGTGAACAGTTAACAATAAATACAGACTATAAATATTTAGAAACTGATTAAAAATACAATTGAATAGATTGATATAGAATGGAATTAAATTAAAACATTCTCAAATTTATAGGGTAGATCCAAATTTAAAGAATTTAATGGTTTGAAGGGAGGTTAGGCCAGGCCGGCTTGCATGAATAAGAATGTTTTGAGGGCCCAGCGGAAAGCCCGGAGATCTGGGATTAATCGTATCTCCAAGGGCAGCTCATTCCAAATTGTGGGTCCTCCCACAGAGAAGGCTCTCCTCCTGGGGGCCGCCAGTCGACATTGTTTGGCTGACGGCACCGTGAGAAGTCCCTCTCTATGGGAACGTACTGGTCGGTGGGAGGTTATTGGTGGCAAAAGGCGGTCTTGAAGATATCCTGGTCCTAAGCCATGGAGCGCTTTAAAGATGGTAACTGAAACCTTGAAGTGCACCCGGAAGACCACAGGGAGCCAGTGCAGCTCGCGCAGAAGGGGAGCCACATGGGAATGCCATGTTGCTCCCATAACTACCCGCACAGCTGCATTCTGGACCAACTGGAGCCTCTGGGTGCTCCTCAAGGGGAGCCCCATGTAGAGGGCATTGCAGTAGTCCATGCGGGAAGTGACGAGGGCATGAGTGACTGTATTTAACAAGTCCCGATCTAGAAAGGAACACAACTGGCATACCAGGCGAACCTGATAAAAAGCTCTCCTGGCCACAGCCGTCAAGTGTTCTTCTAAAGACATCCGTGAGTCCAGGAGGACACCTAGGTTGCCAGCCCTCTCTGTGGGGGGTAAAGATTCGTCCCCAATAGTCAGTGATGGTATCAATTGATTATAATGGGATGACGGAAACCACAGTCACTCGGTCTTGGATGGGTTTAGCTTGAGTCTGTTCCTCCCCATCCAGATCCGTACAGCCTCCAAGCACCGGGACATCACTTCAAGGGCATCATTGGGTTGGTTCGGGATGGAGATTAAAGGCCTGGAGATTAAACCATATGAAGAACAGTTATAGGATTTGGGTTTGGCTAGTCTAGAGAAAAGAAGGACTAGGTGGGGCATGATAGTTGTATTCCAGTATTTGAGAGGCTGCCACAAAGAGGAGAGGGTCAACTTATTTTCCAAAGCACCAGAGGGCAGGACAAGAAACAATGGATGAAAACTAATCAAGGAGAGAAGCAACCTGGAATTAAGGACAAACTTCCCAACAGTGAAGATAATTAATCAGTGGAGCAACTTATCTTCAGTACTTGTGAGCAGGGGTAGGATTCTACTGGTTTGCACCGGTTTTCTAGAACCGGTTGTTAACTTTCTAAGCAGTTCGGAGAACCAGTTGTTAGAAGAAATCTCCTTTTGTTTTTTCCACTTTACAGGGTTAATTCTGTAAAGAATTACAACATTCTGGTGTTGTTCCTAGCCTAATCTTTATTGACCTGCTTACAGAAACTACCTCTCTGTTAACCCTTATTACATTCTTGGCAGTACACCTAGTCTTACTGTTGCCTCCAGAGCTTCTCGGAGATTTTTTTTTAAAATATTTATTATATTTTCATTGTTAAAGAATAACAGAAAAAAAAAATACAGAAATAAAAATGCAAAAATTCCCCCCCCCCCCCAAACGTGCTGTACAAATGGAAAGGAGATTTTAGGAAATTAAAATCTTCAGTTCTTCCAAAAATTTCTTTGATAAGGTACTGGCGCCTATTCGTCCAATCTCCCAAGTGTAAAGTCCACAAACGGCTGCCAAGTGTTCCAAAAAACGTTCTCTTTATATATACCACTTCTAATTTTAATATCACATGTCAATTTATCATTTAATGCAAATTTCCATGTTTCTTTATACCATTCTTCTAATTTTAAATCAACATTTAATTTCCAATATCTAGCAATTATAATTCTCCCCATTATAACCAAAATTCTCACCAACTCTCTTTCTCCAGTTGTTAATGTTGTTTCAATTAATATTAATAATAGTATGGTTTCCGGTCTCAATTTTACCCTTTTTAAAATTATTTCAAATATTTCATTTTCTATCCTGGACCAAAAAAGTTCAACCCCATTACATTTACACCACATATGAACATACGTCCCAAATTCCACTTTACATCTCCAACACATTTTATCCACTTTATTGTCCATTTGAAAAAGTCTTATTGGGGTCAAATACCACTTCCAAATAACTTCATAATTATGTTCTTTAATCCTTATTGATAATGTCCTCATTATTCTGCTAACCCAGTTCATATTCCAATTTTGATCAGAAATTTCAATACCCAATTCTTTTACCCAATTCTCTTTCATTACCATTTGTGAGTTATTATCAAAATTAATAATTTTATAAATTTTACTAACTAATCCCTGTGGCCCAATTTCATCTTTTATTATTCGAGATGTCAAATTTTTGAATTCCGTTTCCTTTCTGCTCCCATCATTCCTTTCTTTACATTTTCTATTCCATTTATTCATTTGAATTCTTTCGAACCAATTAATGTTTAATTTTCCATAAATTTCCTCTTTCCTCATTTCATTTTCTGTAAATTTCAACCATTCACTAATTGTTTCCACTTTCTCTTCTATTATAATCCTTTCTCTGTTACTATTCAATTTCATTAGACAATTCTCTTTCAATTTACCTAAATACAGTACATCTGGTATTAATTTTCTTGCTACTCTATCCCAATTTTTAGTCAGACTATTTAACCAATAATTACAAATTTTAACCTTACCTTTAAAATTTTCCAAAAACCATTTATGACCAAACTTCTTTATTTCCTTCATTTCCAAACTATGCCAAAGTTCTACATCTCCTTTTAAAATTTTTACTACTGTTCTTACATTAAAGGCTTAATAATTTTGGGATTCCTAAACCACCTTGTTTTTGGTTCTGATACCACATTTTCTTAATCAATCTTGGTTTTTTATCCCCGTTACAAAATTTATCTAATTTTTTTTTGATATACTTCAATGTCCTTCTCAGTTAAAAAAATCGGAAGCATCTTGAATAAAAAGTTAAATTTAGGAAGTAACATCATTTTACATATAGCTACTCTACCAAATCAAGATAATTTTAGTTTTTTATATTTCCCAATTTTCTCTTCAATTTCTTTTATTACTATATCATAATTTAATTTCTTTAAATTTTTAATTTTAAGTGAAAGTATAATGCCTAAATATCTTAAGTTATCCTTTATCTTAATTCCAAATTGATTTTGTAATCTTTCTAGTTTGTTTTCCCTATCAATTTCCATTAATAATTCTGATTTTGTCCAATTTACTTTCAAACCAGTCATATCTTCAAATTCTTTCAAATGTATTTGAACTCTTTTTATATCATTTGTGATATTATTTAAAATGACAAGAGTGTCATCCACATATAAATTAACTTTGATACCTTTATATCCTATTAATTCTGAATCCTCTTCAATCAAAATTGTTAAAATTTCCATTGCTAATAAGAATAGAGTCGGAGACAGGGGACAACCCTATCTCGTCCCTGCTTCCAAATTTATATCTTGTGTAAATATACCATTTACCTTCACTCTTGCCGTACCCCTCTGGTATAATTTGGAAATAATATGAATAAATTTATTACCGAATCCTAATGCAGAAATCATTTCTTTTATAGTATCCCATTGTATAGAATCAAAGGCTTTAAAAATATCCAAGGCAAAAATACCTATCTTATCACCATTGTTCTTGGCAATATCAATAACATTTAAAACTCCCTTAACTAAATCACACATATAACGCCCTTTAACAAAACCTACTTGATTATGGTTTATATATTTATCTACAAAATTATTCAATCTATTTGCTACAATTGCAGTAAATATCTTAGCATCTTGGTTAATCAAGGAAATGGGCCGGTAGGATTCAATCTTTTCTAAATCTTTACCTGGTTTCGGGATTAAGGATATAATTGTTCTATTCCAGGACATGGGAATATCACCCCCATGTAATATCTTATTATACAATTTCTGTAGTTTTGGGATCAAAATTTCTTTAAACTCTTTATAAAATTCTGCTGGTAACCCATCCTCACCTGGGGATTTTCCAAGTTTTAGCTTCTGAAACACATCTTTAATTTCCTCGGAAGTAATATCCTTTTCCATTTTTTCTTTATATTTATTATCAATTTTCTTCTGACTATGTTTTTCTAGAAAATTTTTTAATTTACAGTTATCAATTTCTTTTTTGAGATATAATTCTTGAAAAAACTTTTTAACAATTTCACATTTCTCTAATTTTTTATAACATCTCTTACCTTTTCCATCTATTAGAACACCTATTTCCCTTTTTTCTTTTTTATCTTTCGTCATTCTTGCTAATAATTTTGAATTTTTATTACCATATTCAAAAACTTCTTTTTTTAAATAGTTTAGATTTTTTTTTAACTATTTCAATATCTTCCATTATTTGCTTATTTTTCAATTTTTTAAGTTCCTCCCATACTTTCCTATCCTTGGTCGCTAGAAATCTATTTTCCAATTCTTTTATCAATTTCTTCTTTTCCTCTATTTTGTCTTTATAATTCTTATACTTTCTACTTGATAATTTAATGCTTTTTCCTCTAAAAATTGCTTTTATTGTGTCCCAAACTATTGCATAATTACCTTCCCCATTGTCATTCCAGTCCCAATTTTCTTCCCATTTCTTAAGAATATAATTCTTATCTTCCTCGTTTTTATACAATTTCTCATCATATCTCCAACAATTTTCTTTTTTCTCCAAAACATACCTAATTTTAATATCAAATCTGCATGGTCAGAGTCTTTAAATATTCCTACATCTATATTATCCACATTATCCATCAAATTCTTAGATACAAAAATGTAGTCAATTCTTGAGTATGAGTTAAATACCTTTGAGTAAAAAGTGTACATTCTTTCATTACCTTTGATTTCCCTCCAAACATCTACTACACCGTTTTGCAACATCCAATTATCAAGTCCCCCATTTTTCTTGTTCCATCATAACGGGTAGGATTGGTACTGTCCATCTGGTTTCTAATTAAATTAAAATCACCAGCAATAATTACCTTCCCTACCCTTTCAGTTTGCAACAATTCAGTAATCTTATTCAAAAAATCTTTTTGATTCACATTTGATACATATAAATTAACTAATGTTATTTTTTCTTCGTTAATATATCCTGTTATTATCAAATATTGACCATCAATATCCGCTATCACTTTATTTTTTTCAAATTGAACTCTATTTGATATTAATGTTGCAACACCTCTAGATTTTGAAGACCCAAAAGCTTTTTCATAAACCTGCATCCCTTTTAAATACATCCTATTTATATCCTCAGATTTCTGATGGGTTTCTTGCAAAAAAAGTATATCTGGAGAATCTCTTTTTATCTTAAGTTCTAAACGTCTTCTCTTAATCTGATTCCCAGTACCTTTAACATTCCAAGTCATTACCTTAATTACTCCCATTAATATTTCTAATTTTAACTCTTCCCTTTTTTTCCTTTCTGTGACCCAAAACCCAAACAAATATATGTAAACAACACATAGCATAAAAATAATAACAAAAATAATAATAATAATAATATAAAACATACAGACAACATAAAACAAAAACTAACATAACACACAACCACATAAAATCTTTGTCTCCCACCGTCTTCATTAAGACACGCCTCAATTCCAAGAGTGGGGGAGAGGGGACCCCGTCCATCAGCCGGGTCGTCTCATCATTGGCATAGTTCTGGTTTCAATTGAACAACTGCAAGTTCTTCATCCCCACACTCAGGCTCATCTTCCCTTTTATGTTCAGAATCCAATGTAATCATCCTTTCCACTCCTTCACCAATAACATCTCGACTTTTCTTCTGTACCTCCACCAAGGATGGAGAAGTATCTTTCGTTGGTTTTCTTTTCCTCTTTGGTTTTGGACCTAAACCTCCAACCGCCCCTTCTTCTTCCTCTGGTGTTGATGTATATACTTCAATTCCACCCATTTTGAGTAATTGTAATCTTATTTCACTTTGTTCTTCCTCTTTTTCCAAAAGGCCAAGCTCATGAAGGTATTGAACTGCATCCGTTTCTATTGTGAATGTATGCATTCTATTTTTATAGAAAAATTTCATTCGCTGTGGTGGTCTCCAATTATACTTAATGCCTCTGTCTCTTAATATTTTAGTAATTGGCTTTAAATAATATCTCCACGATCTTTCCTCTCTTGAGATATCTTGAAAGACCTGGACCTGTTTTCCCGCAAGCTTCAACACAGCATCACCATTTTCTCTAATTTTTGCCATTACTTGTAATTTATCATTGACACTTGCAAATCTCACCAAAACATTTCTTATCATATCACCTTGTCTTCTAAATCCAATTTGAAAAACACTTATCAAATCTGTAGTTGTAAAAAAATTTTCCAATCCGAATTCATTAAGCCATTTCAAAACACGTTGTTTAACATTGTCCACTTTTTCTTACACAATACCTCTTATAACAATGTTAGGCTTCCTAACTTCTTCTTCCAAAGTACTTATTCTTCTATCCTGTTGTTCATTTTTGAAAAAAAATTCAGTTATTTGCTTATCAATTTTTTTTGTTTTCACTTGTAGTTGGTGTACATTATCTTTTATCACTGTCACTTCTGCTGTGTATTTAACAAAATTAAGGTTAATTTCTTGAACAATTTGTTCCTACTGATTGAATCTTTCCTTCTTTTCTTCATCCATTTTTAAATGTATTTTTTGAAATTCTGTGTCCATTATTTCAATTTTATCACTTAGTTTATTTAATGCCAACACAATTTGGGCTGAATCAATACTAACTTGAGAAATCTGTTTAACCTTAGATCGTATTGATTCATCTTTAGATGGATCCATCTTAATAGCTCCTATAATTTTTTGACCAAATATTTCCATATCCTTGTTCACAATCAAAATCAATAAATGATCAACTTATATTTAAAAAATCTGATTCGAACAATATTGAAGAGAAAAATCTTTAACTGTCGATTCTGTACCACAAATACTCAGAAGGGTCTTTTCAGGAGGACATGGACTTATTTTACTTTCACTTTAAAGAGCCAGAGATGACAAATAAAGCATTAAAAAGTCCCAAATTTTAAAAAGTTGAAAGTCTAAATTATTGAATTTGAATTATTAAAGGCTTGCATACAATTGCTTCTTGCGCCAAAGGCAGTGTAAATACAAACAATGAAATTCGTGTAGTCAAGTTAATCAAGATCAGTTACACTCCTCAGCGCCATATTGCCCACTGCAAGCTTCACACAGCGAGAGTACTTTAGATTTACTTTAGAACTTTTAACTTTTAGTCCACAATTTTCACGGCCTCCCCAACAAAAAAGATAGTTGCTTTCAAACTTTCGGACAATCCCACAGGCAAGCCATTAAGATATTCAACTATTCCAAAAAAAAAAAAAAGGTTCCTGTTCTCCACGTTTATGTCCACTCCAGCATTCAGGCAGCTCTCGTATATCTTATTTTTATCTTATTCAAACACAGCCATAAGACTTAATTTGCTGCCCTTCGCCCTGCGGACGTTTTTTTACAAATCTGGCTCACAATTAAGTTTGAATTTATTATTTTCAGACCTCTTTAAATCATCATCGCCATTTCATCACCCCCTCTGCTCACTTTTGTTTCCCGAGAAGGAGAGCACTTTTTAAAAAGCCTCAATTAAAAGCAGTTCTGGGAGGCTTACCACATCGATCTTAATCCAACAAAATCAGGAATCCTTCATTGACACATTTAGTTGTTTTCGGACTTTAGAAATGCTGTTTATTTTTATTTTCATCCACTTTCAATTTTCATATGCCGCAGAGAGACGAAGACAGTGTCTCTAAGCCACAGCCATGGACACGCCCCCTCAGAGATTTTTTTTTTGCTTGACTTTCTTAAAGGGGAAGGATTGTTTTAAGGTTTTCACATTGCTCTTGGGAGGAAATACTCCCCTGTTGGAGTTCTTCCAGCCAGGATGCAATGATCAGCACTTTGATGAAATAATTGAATAATGAAGCAAAGCTACCAGAAAGAAGCTTTTAATGACAAGGAACCAAGATGACTGACATTCAGCAAGGCTTCTTGGCTAGCTAAAAAGATTGACATTCAAACGTGAGTTTACATACCCTTTCTGACTTTTTGTCTAAAACTGTTTTTTTGTGAAGTTTAATTCTGTGCTTGGTGATGTTTAATCCTGTATTTATTGATGGGATAAATTTCTCTATTCAGCTTTGTTTGGAAGGGAAAATGTTAATCCCTGTTCCTGAAAGGAAGCAGCTTTGGAAATCTGGCTAGTTCCTGTGTCTATTTGTTCTGGTCATGACCTCTCTGCTAAAGGGTTTCACTTTATGAGCAAGAGTTGGCTACTGATAGTTATCACTGCATTTTAACTATTTTAATTCCTCAAGGTGCTCTGGCCACCTTGCCTGATTTGTAACTCCAGCTTGCAGGTATTTCTAATCTAATGATTGGTATTTAGGGCAGCTTTTTGCAAGCAAAGAAGCTTTTTGTATTTTTGTACAGGTAATCCTTGACTTACAACAGTTCATTTACTGACCATTCAAAGTTAGAATGGCACTAAAAAAAGTGACTTATGACCATTTTTCATACTTACGACCATTGCAGCAAACTGTCAGTAGAGCAAAGAAGCGATGTCAAGTTAGCCATGCACATCCAGTCACATGACCACCTGGCCACGCCCAGCCAGTCACATGAAGCACTGCAGTTGTGAAATGAGTGACACGGTTGTTAAGAATGCTGCAACAGGCATAAATGACGACTGGTTATAAGTGGGAGGACCAGTCAAAAGTGCAAGGACCGGTCAGAAATCACTTTTTTCAGCCCTCTGAAAAAAGGCTGACCAGCTAGCCATACCCACCTCACATGACCATCAAGCCATACCCCCAAATGAGCCACATCCACAGAACCGGTTGTTAAAAAATTTAAATCCCACCACTGGCTGTGGGTGCTTCATCACTGGAGTTTTTAAGAAAAGACTGGACAGTCACTTGTCTGAAATGATATACAATTTCCTGTTTAAGGAGGGGGATGGACTAGGTTCCTTCCAGCTCTTTTCTGATTCTGATTTTGATTCTGATTCTGAATATACAAATCATATTTACTTTTCTTCATACTGCAACCAAATATTAACATGAAATATGTATTTATTTAATTGATTAAATTTACTGATTAAAAAAACTTGAACACACTGTATAACAAAAAATATATTTTCCAAAATTACATGCTCAAGTTTTAAAATAAAACAAAACTTTAATGTAAAATGAGCAGGAATAGGAAAAGCTAAAGGAAACGGAAATAAATGTTTTAAAAGGAATCAATATGCTTCCATGAACATGTTTTGTAAGTGAATGTTTTTCATGCTTTCTAATATAGAAAGATTTCTATATTACCTGCTTGGGATCATCTAAAATTGATCCTCATTAAAGGATACACAGTTCATTCATGCAAGGCATTGCGATCACATTATTAGTCATAAGGAAATTATATTATCTCTATGGATACTTGTTATTCTTATTTATTCACAGATTCAGCTAGGAAATAGTGCATGTGTATCCCTTACTTTCTCATGCACAAGCTTTAGTATCTCAGACAAACATAAGCATACATTTCTAGTTGCTCAAAGTTTGCAACTGAGTTTAGGTTTGAGATGTAGAAGAACAGAAGATGGAAATTCACCATTTATGCATACTTCAATTTATTATGTGATGTATCAAATGCACTACAGTTTCCATTCACATTATGGTGCCCTAAAAAGGGAAGCAAGCCATGTTCCATATATTACTTGTGGATTCCCTATCTTCTTTTTTATGGACTTCCATCTCCTTCCATCTATCATCCCACTTCAAACTGCCAACATTTTATATGTAAATTGTCAATAATACCAATACAATTTTCTATAAGCATATTATTAGAAAATAAAATAGTTGTTTTTGGTTTTTTGGGGGGGGGTTGTTTGCTCGCTTTTTTACAAACTGCTTTAAACTTCTTTTGAGGAGCTATTATTAGAGAAAGACTTATGGGGCTGCAAGGAGATGTGGAATTCTTCTCTTGCTCCAGAGTTCCATTGTCTAATGGAAGTAATTGTTTCGGTAGAAAAATCTAATTGGATCTCACATAAAGTATTTTTATATTAACAACTGCTCCATCTAAATAATAAAAAGATGGAGTAATTACTAAAGTAAAGGAACTAATTTTGTAATTAACTGCCAGAGCATTTTAAAAAGTTTAAAGAAGGTAACATACTGTATTGAGTTTATGGAATGAAGGATAAATTGTAGTGTTAGACATATTTTATCCTTTAAACACTCAATCTTAAACTCTTTTCCAGGGGTGAAATCTAAAATTTGTTACTACCGGTTCTATGGGCATGGCTTGGTGGGGGGGAAATGTGACTGGGTGGGCATGGCCAATTTTTTTTTACTTTTAAAACCATTTTTTACATGTAAAACCATGTAAAAAAATGCTTTCAAAAGGCTCTGACGATCCCAGCTGAGTTGCCTGATTGGCAGACAACTCAGCTGGGATTGTCAGAGCTTGGATCATCAGAGCTTGGATCGTCAGAATCATTTAAAAGAAAAAAAAAGGCTCTGATGATTGCGCGGCTCAGCTGGGCATGGGGGACAGGGGGCAGGGATTTTTGCTACCGGTTCTCCGAACTGCCCACCGCCATCGCTACCTACTCGCCCGAGCTGGTCCGAACCAGAAGCATTTCACCCCTGCTCTTTTCCTAATCAGTTTGGTCTAGTGGCTAAGGCACCAGGCTAGAAGTCAGGAGTCTGTGAATTCCAGTTCCACCTTAGGCATGAAAGCCAGTTAAGTAACTTTGGGCCAGTTACTCTCTCAGCCCAACTCAGCTCACAGGATGGTAAAATAGGAGGAAAGAGTATTGTGTATATTCACTGTCTTGAGTTATTTATAAAAATAATAAAGGTGGAATATAAATAAATAAAGAACAGAGGAAAAGTAGCCAGCAGTATCAGGATTATAATTTATTTGGGACCCAACCTCTGTTTTTGATGTTTCTGTGCATGGAAGGGAACTCCTCCAAAGGGCTGCAGGAATGGGGATCAGATCCATTCCTATAGCAAGCAGTTCCTCTCCCTTCAACTCAGTGACAGGTGACAGTAGCTTGCAACCTTTTCTACTGTCTTCCCCTTTGACTTACTGAGGGAGCAAGCACAGAAGATTGTAAATGACAATCACAGGGTGCTTGACAACAATCATAAGTGTGAACAGTTTGCCAAGCACCCACATCATGTTTATGTGACTGAGAGGGCTATGTGTGCAGCATTTTATGACATCCAGAAATGATTTAAAGCACCCATTCCATGGCCATTATAATTTCAGCACATAATTAAAGGAATGGTTGTAAGTCGAAGGACTATTTCTATTATGTTTGGTGGAAATTAAAGACTGCACTCCATAGTAAGTATATACCTATTATTAAACTTGAAGTGTTTGTAGTAGTGTTGAAGTAGTGTTATATTTTACTACCCCGAGTACTGAATAACTTCTATTCATTGAATAAAGCATGAATTTATATGAGAGAATTCTACAGGCAAATAGGAAAGCATTTCTGTCAGTCAAAGCTTAAGCATCAATGGTTCATGCAGCAAGGCAAAGTTGCCAAACACATAAGCAGGTCTACCAGAAAATAACTCTGAGTTTGCTGCCCAAAGTCACTTCTTCTGTCAGATGGGCAGCTATATAAATTATACTGATAAATGAATAAATAAGCATTCAGTATTTTGGAATGCCCAAGTCAAAATCCAAAGATACAGAAGGATCAGAAGGATCTTGACAGACTTGAACCCTGGGCCCTATCTAACAAAATGAAGTTGTAGGTGCTCCATCACTGGAGGTTAGACAATTCCTTGCCTGAAATGGAATAGGGTCTCCTGCCTGAGCAGAGGGTTGGACTGGAAGACCTCCAAGATTCCTTCTAACTCTTAAAATAGGAAAGGATTTCAAACAAGCAGTTCATGCTATAAATCCCTCAAGGTAAAACAGGATACCATGAGGAAATAATCCAAAATTTCTACACAGAGATGTGAGACACTGATCAATGTTCAGTTGCAACTAGTTATTTGTTTTAATATGGTAATTATTTTTCTATTCTAGCACAACATGTATGAGATGACTTGATTTATGAAATACTGAGACAAATGTGAACATTTGGTATTGTGTTTATCCAGATTCACAATGGAAGCTACATAAATTCTTATAACTTTCAGTGATAACATATCCAAAAATTAAAAAAAATTAAAAGGAATAAAATAGTTTTTCACAAAACTGTAATTAAAGTTTATATAATGTGTAATATACGCACACACATGCATACTAGTATGATAGGAAGTTTCAAAGATATTATTTCTTTAGAAAGAATTTGGAATAAATCTCTTTATCAAATTGAACCTTTGAATTAAATTTCTTAGCAAAGTTAAGGTAGCCAATTGAATTAGATGCCTTTGTTTCTCCCTGAAGAGATTCAAAGGTATTTGAAGTGGAATTTTTGGTTCTTCTGGCTTAGCTAAACCTCAGTCATTGTTGCAATTTCCTTCCATATATGGGCAAAGTTCTGTTATTGTATTGAGATACATTGTTATCCAATTTGCATTGTAACTTCCACAAATTTTGCTTCTCAGGACACTTAGGGAACGCTGCTCTTCTACTTTTGTCTCTTTTTATGCTAGGATTTAATTTTGCAAGTGTATTTAGAGAGGAAAAGGAGACTCAAATGTATTCTGCCTTTACTTCTGGTTTGTTCTTTCTTCTATGATTCTGTCTCCTTCCTGAAACCCATACCCTTTTAACTTCATCCTTCCTGTAATTACAATACAGTGCTTATGAATTTCCATGTTGATTTGTCTACAGTTCCTGAACTCTTTCAGTTTTCATTCCCTTCCTCAACTTTAATACTAAAGAAAAAGATTCCTTTTTCTTTCCTACTTCCCTGTTCTTTCTTGTCTTGTACTGAATATCTTTTATATTATGTGACTGAATCTAAGATAGTATGTATGCTCCCTCATTTTCCGGTAGAACAGATTGTCAAATTATTTCCAAAAACGTTGCCAAAAACCTCCATAGACTTGCCCATGTATTAACCAAGGCTGGAAAGCACACAAAAGAGTACATGATTATAACCTTGGAGGAAACCCCTATGTGACATTTACTTTTATGTCAACATATATAAGGTTTATGCTCTAATTATGCAAAATGTTTCTTAATTATACAACAAGGTCTAAAATTAAAATGTCTCCTCTAAAATTTCTAAACAAGCACACCATGCAAGTAGTAAAAATAATAGTCAGACAATTGTTCAACTCACGATTACCACTATTATGTTATTGCAAACAATTATATCAAGGTTGCACATTTAGTTGTGTTTAATTATATTTATTAAGTTCTTGCTATATATGTTTGAGCTTTAATGCAAAAGACTGAATTTGCAGAGGGACCTTATTAAGTTTTGAATGTTCTCTAGCAACCAGTATAAAGAGCCATTAAATATTTCAATGTCACTTATATGCATACTTTAACTTGATCTTTTATGAGCTCCTAGGGTTTTTTGGCAGTGGGGATAAGAAAATAGTCTATACTGGGGGGGGGTGGCCTGATGCCAGCGTAGTAACATCTCCAATGTCCTCCTCCGGCATAGTAAAGTGAAATTGATGAAGCACTTGAAATAGCATGGAAGAAGAAAGCTGAGAAGAAGATTAAAAGTGAGCAGAGAGTGTTCTGATTCTAAGGATTGGTTTGGATTGCGTCTCGGTTCCCGGAAACCCTGTAAATTCTTTAGGGGGTTTAACTGGAGAGGAGAGGAGGAAGGGGATTGAGAGAAACGCATAACCGGCAGTCTGAAGACATTAAAGTGGCGATGGTGATAGTTTTAAGCTAAGGGGATCAGTCTTGCGGAGTTGCAGAGCATGTAACACTTGAGGAGTAAGTAAAGTTTGGAATTGGAGCAAGCACTCCAATTGTGGTTATTAAAACGCTTGGGGGGGGGGGAAGGACAGAAGACTTAAATGAGGAACCTTTGAAACTTTGTTTAGTAAATAAAATCTGACTGGAAAAAAGCAGAATTGGAAGTTTAGGCGGAAGAAGGGAAGATAAATTGTTGAAACTTATCATTTATTATTTATACAATGACTTGTAAGTAAAAATGGCGATAAAGTTGGAAGTGAAGGCGGACGGTAGCATGTTGCAATAAGTTGATTGTGATTGGATACAAGAGTAAGCTACAGGAGAGAGTGGACTCTGTTTTTTAGTGGATGCTGCCATCGGATGGTTGAACAGAAATATTATATGACTGGGGAATTAAAAATAAGATTAAAAAAAAAGAAAAAAATTCTTCATAAAAATTGTGGGTAAAAGTGGATGAAAGTGATTTGTAATCTCAGATTTTTTCCTCCCAGTATATAGTTTAAGCCGTCTCAGACTTTCTATACAAAATTGATTGGAAAGCAGCACATGATTCCTTGTCAGACCCTCTAAGCAAATAAAATTTGACTATCGACTATTGACTATTGATCATATGAGTATAAATTATTATATATTGGACAATACATTTTTTGAAAAGATTTGTGAAGAGAATGTAAAGAATTTTTCAAGGATTTTTAAAGAATTTATAGAAAGTGAAGTAACAAGTATGGCTAAATCAAAGGAGGAAGCAACACTAAGTGTTTCTAAACAGAAATCTTCAGCCCAGATGACAACCGATATGGCACAAATAGTATTGGCTCTTGATAAAATTACTGAAAAATTAAATACAATGGATGAAGGATTAAATAAAAGAATGGAGGAGGGAAAGAAAGAGCTGAACAATTGGAACAGATCAAAGTTCAAAATATAGAAACATATAAAAAATTTATGGGTGAAATTAATGATAATTTTGCAAAATATGCAGCAGAGACAGTTATGATAAAAGATGATATCGATCAATTGCAAGTACATACTAAAAAAATGGATGGAAAAATTGGGGATCTCATTTATAAATGTTGTCAACAAGATAAGAGGTTATGCCTATTGGAGGAAGGAGTAAAGAAAGCCAATCTGGTCATACGAGGAATTTCTGAACAAACTGTGGATAATATACGAAAAAGAGTACTGGGCTGGCTAAATTCAATTGGAATGGATAAAATGATGACGGTGGAGGACTTAATAAGTGTCTTCAGAATTGGATTGAGATGTAATAAAGGAAAGAAGAGAAACATTCTGGTTAAATTTTCAAGTATAAATGATAAATTGAAAGTGATGTCAAAAATTAGAGACGATGGAGATAAGATTCTTCAAATAGAAGGGAATAAGATAGAGGTTTACCAGGATATTTCTCGGGAAGAACGTAAATGGAGCCACACTTTAAAGCCAATTACAAAATTGCTGAGAAATAAAGGCATTAAATATAATTGGAGATTCCCACAACAACTTAATTTTTTTTATAATAGAAGAATGCATACAATTGATATTAAAATTTATCCTGTTGATTTTTTGCATAAACTTGGGCTGATTGAGAAAGAAGATGATGTTATTAGTATGAAAGCTGAATTGCTTCAGATGGGTGGATATGGAACGAGGAAGGAATTAAATTTGGATGAGGAACAAGGAGCTGCAGGAGGAGAAGGCCCAGAACTAATAGTTAAACCACAACGTAAAAGAAAACCAACAAAAGAGCGGTTGGATTTTCAAAAAAAAAAAAATAGAGAAAATGGAGGAGAAAATGTTGGCGAAGAAAGTGAGATGGAAGTTCAACTTGGTTCTGGGCCTGATTCAAGTGATGGATCTGAGTGTGGAAAAGAAGTAATAGAGTAATAGGAAGAAAAGAAGTTTAAGAGCAATGCCTAGAGCTAGAGATGGCTGGATTAACAGACACATTCCCTCTCCCCCATTCTTGGAAGACAAGGCGGCTGGAATTGAATGAAGGCGATGGGGGAAGAAGAGAATTTGTTTTTGTTTTTTTTTTCATTTTTTTAAATTTGTTATTGGTGGTGGGTTGGGGAAAGATTCACAGTAGGGAAGAGGAGGAAGAAGTGGAAAAAGCTGAATATATTGATGGGGGTGATTAAAATTATGTCATGGAATGTTAAAGGCACTGGGAATCAAATTAAAAGAAAACGTTTAGAATTAAAAATGGGAAGGGAGTCACCTGATATAATCTTTCTGCAAGACACTCATCAAAAGTCTGAGGATTCAAATAAGATGTATATAAAAGGAATACAGTTTTATGAGAAAGCATTTGGAACCTCAAAATCGAGCGGGGTCGCAACTTTAATTTCAAGTAAAGTTCAGTTTGAAAAATTAAAAAGTGTAGTGGACACTGAAGGTAGATATTTGATAATAGTTGGTAATATTAATGAAGAAACTGTAACATTGGTTAATATTTACGCACCTAATGAAAAACAAAATAAATTTCTGATGAGAATATCAAAAATATTGCAGAAAAAAAGTATGGGCAGACTGATTGTGGCGGGTGACTTCAATCTTATTCAAAGTAAATATGATACTACTAATGTAGCCCAGTATGGTGATAATGTTCAAATGAGTATATTAGATAAATGGATAATAGAAAATGGAATAATCGATACATGGAGGGAAATTAAAGGTCAAGAAAGGGTTTATACTTTTTATTCTAAGGTATATAATACAAATTCAAGGATTGATTATATTATGGTGTCAAGAGATTTATTAAATAGAGTTGGAAAAGTTGATGTAGGGATATTTAAAGAATCAGATCATGCCAATGTAATTATGGAATTGAATGTATTTACTGAGAAAAAAGAAAATAATTGGAGGTATGATGGTAAATTGTATAAAAATGAAGAAAAAAAAGAATAATTAAAATTTGGGAGGAAAATTGGAAATGGAATGATAATGATGAAGTGAATTATAATGTGGTATGGGATACAATGAAGGCGATTTTTCGGGGTGAAAGCATATAATTGTCATGTAAAAATATAAAGATTATAAAAAAATGGAAATATAAGGAAAAAGAATACAAGAATTAGAAAATGAATTTATAAGAACTAAAAATAAAAAAATTGGGGAAGAATTGAGACAATTAAAGGACAAGCAGGTAATCGAAGATATTGACGTTGTTAAAAAGAATTTAATGTATTTGAAAAGAGAATTTTTTGAATTTGGTAATAAGAACTCTAAATTATTGGCAAGGATGGCTAAAGACAAGAAATGTAGAAGAGAAATTGGAATATTAATAGATGAAAAAGGTAATAGATGTAATAAGACAAAAGATAAATGTGAAATTGTTAGAAATTTTTTTCAAAAACTTTATTCTAAATAGATAGCAAGAAATTGAAGGACTTTTTGAAAAAATATGAATATAGAAAAATAGAAATGGAACACAAGGAAAAAATGGAGGGAAGTATAACTCAGCAAGAAATTATAGAAACGATCCAAAAATTAAAATTGGGGAAGGCACCAGGTGAGGATGAGTTGCCGGCAGAATTTTACAAGGAATTTAAAGGCATAATAGTGCCAAAACTAGAAAAACTGTATAATAGAATTTTGCATGATGAGGATATTCCAGCGTCTTGGAATAGATCACTGATTTCTTTGATCCCCAAACCAGGAAAAGATTTAGAATTGGTAGAATCTTATAGACCTATTTCCCTAATAAATCAGGATGCAAAAATATTTACAGCTATTTTAGCGAATAGATTAAATAGTTTTATAGATAAATATATAAATGGTAATCAAGTAGGTTTTGTGAAAGGTAGATATATGTCAGATATAGTTAGGAGAGTTTTGAATATTATAAATATTGCAGAATACAATAAGGATAGAATAGGAATATTAGCATTGGACATATTTAAAGCATTTGATTCAATTCAATGGGAAACGATTATAGAACTGATTAAGGCTTATGGATTTGGAGAGAAATTTACCCAAGTTATTTCAAAATTATATCAAAAAGGGGTTGCTAGAGTAAAAGTGAATGGGATTTTAACAAAAGAGATAACTCTGGTAGCGGGTACAAGACAAGGGTGTCCTCTATCTCCAATATTGTTTTTACTAGCCATGGAGATTCTAGCAGTAAAAATAGAAGAAGATGAAGATATTATTGGATATAACGGTGTTAAAATTAATTTGTATGCTGATGACACCTTGATTGTAATAAAAAATCCAGAAAAAGATATTAAAAAGATTAAGATGCAGCTAGAGGAATTTGAGGATCTTATTGGATTATCTATAAATTGGACTAAATCAGAAATGTTATTAAACTGGGATATAAAAAAAGGAAAAGAGAAATTTAAGAATCAATTTGGAATAAAAGTTAAAGAAAATATAAGATATTTAGGAATAATATTATCAACAAAGATAAATGAAATGAAAAAGTTGAATTATGATAGACTGATAAGAGAAATTGATGAGAAAATTGGGAAGTATAAGAAATTAGGTTTCTCTTGGTTTGGGAAAGTTGTATTAAGTAAAATGATGTTATTACCGAAATTTAATTTCCTATTTGAAATGCTCCCAATATATATCTCTGAAAAGGATATAGAATTATATCAAAAGAAAATTGATAAATTTTGTAATGGTGATAAAAGGTCTAGGATAGCTGAAAAATTATGGTATCAAAATCAAAAGGAAGGAGGTCTTGGGATACCTAAATTGATTAATTATTACAGATCCTTTCAAGTGAGGACTGTAGTTAAAATAATTGTTGGTCGAAATGAATTATGGGGAAAATTGGAGTTGGGAGAAATTGGAAAATGGGGAAGAATATATTTTATAGAGAATATACCGGAAAAAATTGAAGTTAGAAATGATTTGTTAAATAGTTTGTTGAAAACTTGGAGTAAATTTTATAGAAAATTGATCCCAGATAGATTACAATTGGGGAATTTGGAAGATGGGGATTTTTCCATAAATTTAAATAGGGAGAGGAAACAGGTGTTAAAGGAGGAAAATCTGGAAGGATTAAAAGAATGGATAAACATGGTAAGAGATGATTGTAAAAAAGAGGAAATATATGAAAAGTGGAAACTGAATTGGTGGGAGAAGATACAGGATAATAATCGGATAAAAAAATATAAGGATAGAATGAGAGTAGAAAGATTAAAAACGGAATTTGAAGAAATAGTATCTCAATTAGGAATGGAAGAAATTGGAATTAGGGGATTGGTTAGTAAGATATACAAAATTATTAATTTGGATAGTAATTTACAAATGGTGATGAAGGATAACTGCGTAAAAGATTTAGAAACAGGTATTACAGAACAGGAATGGAATTTGAATTGGAATAGTAGAATAATGAGGACCTTATCAATAAGAATAAAGGAGCATAGTTATAAAGTTATTTGGAAATGGTACTTGTTCCCAGTAAGATTATGTAAGATGAATAAAGATGTTAGCAAGTTATGTTGGAGATGTAAAGTGGAGAATGGGACCTATGAACACATTTGGTATGGATGTCGTAAAGTGAAGAATTTTTGGTTACGAATAGAAGAATAAATTAATAAAATAATTAAAAAGAAGGTAAAGTTGGGAGTAGGTACCATCCTTATATTAAAGTTGAATGGTAAGGTATTAACAATTGATGAAAGAGAGCTTGTAAGGATATTGGTTATTATGGGACGAATTGTGATTGCAAGATATTGGAAATTGAATGTTGAATACAAAATAAATGAATGGTTCAGAGAAGTTTGGAAAATTGCTCTTAATGATAAGTTAACGTGTGATATAAAATTTAAAAAAGGACTATTGAAAGAAAATTTATTTTGGAAGATATGGCAACCATTTGTGGACTATGCAACCGGGAATTTGGAAGAAATAATGCCAGTGCCAATGCAAAGAGAATTTTGGAAGACCTGAAGATGAAGAAAAAATTCCTCTGTTTTTTCCTATTTTGTATTATACACTGGTGTTGTTTTGTCTTTTGTCTTTTGTCTTTAATAAAAACTTAAATAATAAAAAAAAAAGAAAAAAAAGAAAAGGAAAGGAAAATAGCCTATACTGCTTTACTCACTTTTTGCCTAGTTAACCATCAATTGTCCTTTGTTTGTATTAAAACTTCACTTTCGTTCTATTTCAAAAAAGATTTTTGCATTTTAGTATTTATTAACTGATTTATAATCTTAGCTGTTTATTACATTTCAAGAAATTGCAGGATTTTCCACAACTTTTGAAATTAATAACAGAATTTTGTGTTTTACTGCACAAAATGTATACTATAGTTAATAATGTCTATCATCAGTGAAGACATAGAATTCAAATAACCCAAAATAATAGATATCATGTCATAAGAAAGATCTTTCACATTGTTTAGTTCTGAAGAAAGGGATATGATGTGCTAAATAAATGAATGAATTAATTAATTAATTCATTCATTCATTAATTACCAGTGATTTATAATATGACTCTCATCATCTATGTTTCAGTTATGAATTGTCTACATTGCCATACGGATGAAATTCAAAAAAATGCCACTGTGATCTGTGATACATAATTCAATATTTTGTATACATGGTGAAAGCTTGTAATTTTTGTTTTGTTTTCATAGAATAGAATCTCAGATAGAAAAAGTATAAAAGGTCACCCAATTAAAGAGTTATACTTTTATTGTAAAAATGAAGGATTCGTATATATTTCTACCATACAAATTCAATAAAGCCAATAATTTGAGGTTTTGATTTATTCTGAATGTCATAAAGTAACTATAACTCATTTGGTCTTGACTTAGTTTGTTAGGGTCACATCAAGTACATTATATCCCCCAGGCAGCTAAAATTTAACAGCTCCATAAAAATGTCACAATGACAAAAATCTCATAAAGATAGCATAAATTTAATATGAATGACCACTATTCTGGATTTAGCCTCAGGTGATGGTGAAATTGCTTTCTCTTATTAACAGTTTTTGGGTAACCTTACAAAAGAAGCATGTTTAAATAATGGTACAGTATGTTCTAATTTACACAACAAAGTATTTTAAATAACTTAGAATCGATGGGATGATGGTATACCCAGTAGAGTATTGTTTGCTCTCTTCTAAAATATTAGGCAAATAGTAGGCAAATCTTCTAAAATAGTAGGCAAATAATTAGATCCCTTTGCTATGTTCTGTTGTACAATGTCCACTATTAAAGCAACAACACTAACTAATGGGAACTAAACATATTTCTTTACAAACTTGTCCTATACAGTTTCCACAGCTTTTATAGATTTATTTAACTTCAAATTAACATTAAATTAATGTTAAGATCAGACAAAACTTATGAAATATAGATTTTAGAATAAGAAATAGGATTGTATAAATAACAATAATGCTACCGGGAAATTATATAGAAATTGTGATAAAATGATCTTTAGTAATAAATAAAGTGACCTATTTCCACAAGATAAATCTGATAACTTTTACAGAATCAATACAATTAAAAATGTACAATTTATTCAGTTGTTAAATTATAATTTAAAAAAGAGCTCATGATAACTTATATTTAACAAATTAGAAGACAGAATATATAAGTTCGGACAAGTGAATGTGTGTATTAGTTAAAATGTTGAAAGGCATCATGGAAACCTGGTTCAAGTCATCATGGAAACATGGTTCAAGTCACAGACACTTAGTGGCTGATTTTGGGCCTGTCATTCTCTCTCTCAGCCAAAATGAAATGTTGTGGAGAAAAGGAGAGGAAAAGGCACTATATACTGTATATATATTTGGTACTAATGTGAATGATGCAGGGTCAGCTATATGAACACTGAAGGGCCCTCTCTATTCACATTATTGTCAGAAAGAAATGTGCTTGAAGAACAGTGCTTGTTTAGAGATTACACGAAGTCAGCTAAATTACATCCTGGGTAATATACATACATCTTCTGAGGGGCCTAGTTGTCAAGGACATCCTGGGTAACATACATATATCTTCTAAGGGGCCTAGTTGTCATGAATGCAAGGACATCCAGATGGAATCAAAAGTTACTTATTAACCAAGGAAGCCATAACTCTAAGCATCAGCAATCACAAAATTAATAAAGGATGTTTAGCTATGATGATCTTACGAACTAGAAAATAATATAGGAATTTAGTAATTAGGAAATGTCAATTATCATGTAACAAATGTTTGTTAACCATATATGGAAAACTGCTGTGCCCACAAATTCCTTTGTTTTAGAAATGGATAAAAGCAGTCGGGTTAGAGCCCTTCTTTGTCCAGAATCCCAGAAACAAATCTGGTTCTGTACCTGCGCAAATAAACTGTCTCTGACTGACCAGGAATGTTGTTTGGTCCCATCATTCCATAACAGTACTGCTTGACTAATAGCATAATTCTTCTTTTTCCAGAACAAGGATTAAGAAATCTGGACAGGTTTCTCAATATCCCTTCAGAAATTAAAAAGAAGTGATACTTTATAAGGTGAATTTTGAGTACTGGAACACTACAGATTACAGTCATTCTCACTATGCTTTTTGATTTAAGTTGTGCTGTTTCTTCTGGTAAATTTATTTCTTTAGTTCTCAACAAAGTTATCTGAAATAAGTTTCACTGATATCAGGAATACTAAAGTGTATACAATAAGTTCTAGTTGGGATATTGAAACAAACTATACTTGTGCAATTCTTTATATTCTGTATGAATATAATATGTTATTAATAATATCAATATGAATATTAGTAATGCAAATATGAATATGCTCTTTTCTTCTAAATAGTAATGGGAAAAAACCAGATTTACAGTCATGAATAATCTTCACCATAATTCTTTTTTAGAACTATCTATTCAAAGTGTAGGAAGCTCTCCCTCTCCTAGAAGAATTAAATATTTTGAGAAATATTAAAAAGGCAGGATAAAATATTTCCCCTAAATTTCCCCTAGAAATTAAAAAAAAATCTTAAGGGAGGCAGAAACCAGCCCAGTTTCCCTGCCCCAAGCAGAAACTAAGGAGGCCAGCTTTTAGAAATGCAGATTTGGTAATCCATTCAGAAAGACTGGATCAAGACAGAAACTCAGATAAAGCAACAAACAAAAGGTTGACAAAATTAGCTAAGACAAACACCTAGGATTTGCATTTCCTCTTTTGCCTATAGAGACAGCTATGACTCCTACATAACTCCCATAGGAAACCAGAAGGTATAAAACCCCACCCACTCTAAACTCTATTTTGTCAGCTGTCCCTGAATCACATGTGATTGGTGGGTCTGCTTCATCAATAAAGGGAACCTTTCTTTTCAATCAGCCTCCAGATTCCATTTTATTCCCAGTGCCTTTCACCCGGGTCGGAACTGAACCAGACAGATTTTCCTTCCAACAAAAGTAAAATCAATCTGTGGAATAAAATGACTAATTCCACAACCGTAAGTGATTGGACATAGGAAATGTTTGGAAAAATATCAAATTCTTGTTATAAATCAGGATCTAACCCTATGTGATTTTGTTATGTTAGTGATATAACACTAACAAATAAATGAATAAATGAATCCAGTGTCTCACAGGATTGCTGAAGCTCACAAATTTTTCACAAAATAAACCAGCTGTGGCATTGTCTTTGGCCCAATGTTCCCATTATATTAACTCACACCCTCATCTTTACATATCTGGATTCCTCAATGTATTCCGCATGGAACTGCCTTGGAAAATTACTCAGAAATGACAATTAATTCAGAATACAGCAGCATAGTTAATGCCAGACATTACTCAAAAGGAACATATAATGCTGCTGTTATATTTCCTGTAAATTCCTGGGTGTTATTCAAAGTGCTGGTTTTACCTGTAATTTCATATATGGTATGCTTTGACACCTAGAATACTACATCTTCCAACTGGATAAGTTGTTACTATTTCCAGGAAAGACTATTTTTTTCCTCATCCATTATGTAAAGAAAGCTGAGAGCAGGAAGTACTGCTTTTCTATTATAAGCCTATAGCTTCATCCCAAAAATCAGATTTACTTTTTCAATGTTTCTGGAAAATGTTAAAGATGGAGTTGTTTCAAAGGCATTTAATGTGCAATTTGTCACCATGAATTTTACAAGGGTTGAAAAAAAAGATTTATGAAAAGTGGAAGTTACATCCAATTTCACAATTGCTTCTGGATTGGCTTCTGAGATGTGAGACTAGTGTTGTCATGTTGCAGCATGTCCTTTTTGTGAATTCTGCTTAATCATTGTTTCAAAGTTTTGATATTGCTAGGTAGCACTTTGAGCTGATAATAGTGACAGATTTAAGGAAATACGTGTGAATAATATCTGCTTTGCCAAAATCTGTGACTATGAGCTTTCCTTCCAAAACCAGAGTTTTGAACTTTCTTCCATAGGTGAAACTTTGTAATTATTTAATGAAGCAATGCTTCATTGGCTCATAATGATGACTTCATATTTTGGTAGCTACATGTAATCTTCATTCTTGTACTGTGACAAGAATTACAGGCGAATTTCAAGTTTTGAAGCTTTCATTTCTGTCATTAGCATTTAAGAAACCCATCTTGCAAAATTTTACAACATTAAAGATCAATAATATGTTCCCTATCAAATGAATAGCTTGAAAGCAACTTTCCTCTGAGTGATCCATGATTGCCCTTAATCAAGGCATCAACCTTTCTCATGTGAAATTCATTGATTGCTGCCACAGATTGCCCACTTTGTTCTTGATTATACTGTTTTTTTTGGCCCAGTGATACAGTTTTCACATCATAATCATAAACAAACTGCATCTGGTAATGAATTTCGTTTGAAGACACTCCTTCAAAAGTTAAAAAAAAATCAGTGCTTCTGTGCCTAAAGTGCTCAAATGTAGTGATGAGTACTGACTACAGGCTTCCATTTGAGAAACAATTCACACACATTTTCTCAAAGCTTCTCATTCACAGAAGTAAAAGAACATGTGCTAAATAACAGTGATTCTACCACATTAGTACTGTAATCTGTTGATGATTTACAATAATTGAAGGTGTTCCTTCTTATTCAATTCTCATACTATTTTTTATTTTTTTAAATTGTTCCTTATGTGGTGATGCCAAGTGTAATTATATTTTATTATAAAATGTTTATGTTTTATTTAACTTCTTAAGTAAACTTTATTTTGTAAATAGTCATAACTCTGGGAATTATAAATGTGATTTTTTTTTATTAAAAAGTTTTATAAGAATACATTTTCTCCCCCCCCCCATTTTCTTATTAAACATAATACATTACAATTACAATCATTTGTTTCTTCATTTTCTTACAGTTTAGTAACATTTCACATTTCCCCCCCTTCCCCAACCCATCCAACCCCCTCCCCCCCTCCCTCCCCCCCCACCCTAGACCTCCCGGAGCAGAAACAGGGTATTGCAATAACAAACATATGCTAAAATATACTAACATACTATGAAAATCAAAATTTCCCATGCACTCTTTAACTCCCCTTTTTTAAATTCATCAACCTCCCTTTTACAAATTCTAAGTCAATTAAATTAAATTCTTTTTTCCCAAATCTAAAAATCAATTCATAACTTAAAAATATTACAACATTAAAAAGAAAAATCCTTTTTACTTAATAAAATTAAACCTTTTAAAGACCTTAAACTTTTTATCTCATATAGCTTTTAAAATCATCAGTAAAACTTCTTGAATCATTTCTACAAATATAAATTTCCCACAATCACAAACACTATTCATTTTCAACATTTCTATAATAAGACTTAAATTATTATCCATCCTTTTTACTTATTAAAATTAAACATTTTAAAGAGCTTAAACTTTTTATCTCATATACCTTTTAAAATCATCACTACAACTTCTTAAATCATTTCTACAAATATAAATTCAAAACTTTCTGGAGAGTATCCTTCAAGTTTTTATTTAATCATTATAGTACCTTCATAACATTTAAAAAGTTATCATTTTTGTATGTAAAATATCCTTGCTTTAAAATAACCTTTAAAAACTGCCAGTTTAATTAAACTTTTTCTTCTTTTTCTTGTATTTTTTCCAGTCTTTCTTTTTCCATAATTCTTTCAACATTCCTCCTGCCCCTCCTTTTATTTTTGAAAATTTCTTAGCCTTGATTTGAGGTTGATGCATCATGAAAACTCGTTTTCTTTTTGTAGTCATTTTGTTTGGCTTGAACTTAAAACCCCCATCTCGTTCTTTCTTGCTTGTATAGTCCAACAGTTTACTCCTTTGTTTGTAAAACCACAAATTATTTCCCAATAGATTATCCACTTGTAGCAATAGATCCAGTTCTAACTCTTCTGTAGGTTGAGTGGAAATGTCTGCCAAAGCCTCTGTTTCCATTGTTCCTTCCTGCAGTTCAGTCCCAACAACCTGCTGTTCTCTCTCCAAACCCTTCTGTTTAATTTCATCTTGTTTTTCCTCCAACAAATCACTATTATTCCTCCAATTATTTTTTTGAGAAGTTCTTTCAATTAAAGCCGAAATGTTAGTAGTAAGAGAATCTAAAAGTTCTTGAAAGATTTTTGTAATTACACCTTGGGAATTTGCTGATTCACCAGGCAATAATCCAGCAGGTCTAATATCAGCTATATTTCAACTTGTACTTATTCAGCTGTCAGGCAAAATCCATATATAAACCACACAATCTAGGCATCTAACTTGTTTAAAGTCAATACCCAATTCTTTTCCATTCCTCTTCCACTTTACAGTGTAATCTGGTAGCTCTGTCTCTGTTGCAAATGTTAACAAGCACTAACAATCACTTTCACTAGTAGATTTCCTCCACGCCCTCAGGCACCATTTTTTCCCTGTTTCAAATGGAGTTAAAGTTTTCTCTGCCTTCATTTCTGTTCTCCTGATCTGCTCAGCCAGCACCTGAGATTTATGTTACAAATAATTCTTAAAATTATATTACCCATAAATGGTTTGAAATTGAGTTGCTGGGGTGGTTGCGGCTTCTTGCTCTGCTTCAGCAGAGTCGTTCTGGGTCTGGAGTTGCTTGGCTGGTTTCTGGGGAGTTCCCACACTTCACACCCCAGAGTTTTCTCTGGGGGGCCTTAGGGAACTCTACCCCCACCAGCCTGCTCTTCACTCTCCCCTTTGCCCGGGGAGAGACTTTCAAGCCTCCCAACAGCATTAGCCGGCTGTTCGGGGGCTTTTACAAAACCACGGAGCGGACGCTCATGTCAGAGCATCCTCGAAGCTTCGCGGCGCCACCAGAAGTCCTATAAATGTGATTTTTAAAAGTTGCCATTTCACCTCAAAATGTTGGTAATTTATACTATAATTTATACCCTAACTCACCAACTCAATGTAGTTTGGGAAGGCCCTCCCAAAGAATGAAATATTTTGGTAAATATTTAAAAAAAGGCAGAATATTATATTTCCCTAAAGTAGAAATAGTGAAACATCTTTTAGAGGCAGAAAGCAGCCCCCAGTCTTTCTTAATAGCCCACAGCAGATGCCAGCACTTAAGAAAATAAAAAACTGATTGAAAGAGGAAACCAACTATCTAGATAGCTCTATTCATAAGCAAAACAAATACTACAGACAGAAAATTATTCAAGACAGGATATTTCGAAACTTCTTTCAGCAAGGTTTGACAAAGGCAGAATGGTAGAATTAGAAAGCAGCCCCTCACCCAAGATCCAACACAGGACGAAAGCCATTAGCCACAATAGGAATTGCCCAACACCCTTTCAGAATACAAGCCCCTTTGTTGCACAACCTCCAGAACAGTTCAAACTTCAAAGTCACAGAAACCTATAAAGATCAATTCACTCATTCAATGATTTGTTCAGCTCACACAGAACTGCATGCTGTTTTTGTGCGTGGTTCGGCTTCATCAATAAACCAACTTTCCAATCAGCCTCCATGTTGTTTCCAGCGTCTTTCTCCCAGCTTGGAATTGAACCAGATGGATTTTCCTTCCAACAGTAAACAATATTGCTATTATGTTAGATGTTGTGATAGGAAGTGTGTTCTGACCCAGCTCCCCAAACATGACAAACCCTCTGTTTTTAAATGAATGATTCCTTTATTAGGAGTGCCAACAGCCCCAACAAAAAGTTTCTCTCTCAATGCAGGCTAACAAGTCTGTCTGGCAGGGAGATGAATAGTTGTCTGCTACATCTATTCACCTCCACCCCCTGCCTTTTATCCCCAGAACTAGGGTGGGGCTTCGCTAGCAGCGATGGCTCTTCTGTCCCAAGGGTCGGCCCATAGACTTCCACTGCTCTCATCTCCTCTGTTTTCTGCACATCTGCGCGTCAAGCACTGGACCCAGCTGTTCCTCCTCTTCCTCATCAGCCACTTCCAGACCTAGGGTCTGTTGACCCTCCATCTGAGGGCTGACAGATGGCCCAGGCTCCACCTCTGACTCTCTCTCTCTTGGAGCTCTCAGGTTGCCTTGATACTAACCCTGACTCCCATGCCTCCTATTCATCTGATTCAGCTGATGAAGAGGCTGGCGGCCACCAGGCCACAACAGAGTGATTCTGGAGACATGTAGAAGAGTTACAGACTAGACATCAATTATAAAGAGCAGCTGAAGATACAGAAGGATGTGGACATGGCAATTAGTTTCTTAGACTATAATTTTTTGGACTGTAAAGGCAAGACAAATAAATGTATATTAAGAGTTGCAAGATTCTGTTAACATAATTTTACAATAAAGTTAGAGCTTGTAATTTTGTACATCACCTGTAGGTTTTCAAAAACATCTATGTATTGCCTGGACTGGCTTGAAATACACAAATATTTGAATATAGTCTCCCAAATTTTTGAACTGGATTCATTTGAAACTAGGTTAATAATTGTGCTTGTTCATTTCTTCGATTATTTACAAAAGTTACAAAATTATCATTTGCAATTAAATTTATAATTGTCTAAAATTCTATATTTTCCAATTTCCTTGTATTTAACCATTTTCCATATTTATGGTGAATTATCAAAGAATGGGAGGAAAGGAAATGAGACAGGATGTTTCTATCTGCTCCAAAAGCCTGAACATAATTTTAAACAAGAATTTACTGTTTATTTCATACTATTGATATAAATTTATACTGTTTTATTTAATAGTGTCTAATAATTCAGTCAATTCATATTTATCAAATATTTCTTGAGTTATAATAGTATAAATTGCTCTTTAGTTGAAATATATCAAAATAATGTTTCACATTTGGTTATAGCATTATGGGTTTTCTTTTCTTTTTTCTTTTTCTTTTCCTGCAAGTGATGCTGGTAGGAACTGTATTGTTTATATCCATGCTTTTCAAGAACTTCAGTTAGTTCTGTGGGCATTAGAATAGAGGGAAAAAATCTTCAAGTGCACTTGAACATGCAACTGTCTTATCTGTGCCCCAGCTTACAGTGGCTATATGTCATCAAGATTTGTCATTGCCAGCCTTTACAAGAGGTCTCTGCAGGAAGTAGCTACCTGCTTTATCCTTGTCACCACATGAGCCTTCCACCTTTCTAAAACTCAACTTCCAATCTTTTCCCAAATTCCACAAATTTTTCCACAGGCATTAAGCAGCTCATGTTTTAGAAGTGGTGCTTGAGGGAATAAAAAGCAGAGAAAGCTGGAAACTCAATGGGAGTATTTAATTTGCTTAACAAAAGCAATACAGGTGAACCCCTCTCCCTCTGAACTTTGCAGGCAGCATGCATGAGTATGCATGTACTTTTCCCTAAAAAGTTTCCTTAACCATCAAAATATCCAAGCCTGTTGAGTTCTGTGGGGAATAAGCACAAGTCATCTATTAAAGAAGACATGCTTTTTTGCAAGCCTCTTCCTACCAAAATTATGGAAACAGAAATATTTAGTCTGATTAATTCATTTATGAAAGAATATAAAATATCTTGGCATTTGTTTTGCAGTCTATTAACCAATGGAGAAGCAGCTTTGCTCATGTTAAGTGCTGTGGGCCACATAAAAAAACAGGTCCACATATGAGGCATAATCACTGCTATCTGTATCTTCCAGTGAAATACATGCCACAAGAATTGAAGGTTGTACTTAACAATGCAGCTGAAAATAAAATTTTATAAAAGTAAAATCATTGTGTGAAAAAAGGGAGTCTGCATAACACAGGCTACAGCATACCAAAATTTAAAAAACTCTTGTTGAAAACTGCTGTTTCAGTTCTATGAAGTTCAAGAAAATATACTCCTATTAAAATTGGAATATTCTTTTCAACTGGCACAGAATTAAGTGACAAATGTTGAATACATAAACTAGCATGGCATACTTGGCTGATATATCCTTATATGAATAATATTCATGTTTTATTGCAAAGTATACATGAAGCTAGATTCAAACTTTAATATAAAATAGATGCAGTTCAAGTAAAATTCACATTTTGGAATTAGTGTGTTTCTAAAACCAATCTTGTATTTAACATATTTTTTTTCACTATCTGTTTTTTTTTAAATTAACAAATGACATTTCCATCAATGAAAATGTCAAAGCCTTGATGATACAACACCTGTTTGATTTGCATGCCAAACCGAAGGAATATTTTCCCACTCTAATAGAAGTATTTGATTGGGTTCAGAATACTTCTATTTCATATACAGCATCTGAATTGCCATTAAAATTAAAATTAAAAAAAAGAAATGACTTCTAACTATTTCAACTCATTTCATATTACAAACATCACTTGCTTTTCCAGAAACTGCAAATTTGTCAATAGCGCTTTAAAACAATATTTTGAAATTATCAATGGAAGAGAATATTTATAGCCCAGGAATTAACTCTGGGGTCACTCAGTTTGATTGTTTTCTTTCTGGATGAAAAAATAGGTGTTTCTGAGAAATGTTAGAAGAACATGTCATGATTTTTGGATAGCATAATTTTTGGATAATTAAGTTATGATAAAGTTAACATTAATTTTGATTTAAAACATCATTTTATTAGGCATGCCATATTGAGAACATGGAATAGATATAAAACTAGTATGTGCCCCAAAACATCTATATGGATCTCAGCATTAGAAGCATTTTATCATGAAAAACTGCAGGTAACTGCAAATGATTAATGTACTAGGAATCATTGGAAAATCATCAATGACAATGTAGAATTAAATCAAGAGAACAACTAATGGCAGAAACATATACTGTATTTTTCACACTATAAGACACACTCTCTTCCCCCCAAAAGTGGGTGAAAATGTCTGTGCGTCTTATAGAGTGAATGATGCTGAAGCCCCGCCCACCCCCTGGCTCCCACCCTTTGGCAATTTTCAGCCTCCATGCACCTGATTTTTGGCCTCTCCATGCCCCATTTTCAGGCTCTGCACATTTTCAGCTCATTCCAGGTGGCGGGGATCACTGCCACTTGCTGCCGCTCGCCACCGCTTGTAGCCAGCAATAGGTGTCAACAGTGATTGGTGGTGGTGATCAGTGGTAGCAGCAATCCCCGCTGCCTGGAATGGTCTGAAAATGAGGCGTTCGGATGCTGAAATTGGGGCACGCGGAGGCCAAAAATGGGGTGCACGGAGGCCAAAACAGGGCGTATGGAGACGGTGATAGGCAGCGGCAATCCCTGCAGCCTGGAACAGCTGATTGGTGGTATTCTGGGAAGCCAATCCAACTGCCAATCAGCTGCTCATGCTAAATCAGGCTGCAATAACCTGCTGAAGCTGACCAGGCTGTTTGCTGTTTGCTGCTTGCTGCAAGGACGCTAGCCAGATGAATATCAGTGGATGATGGGAGGCAGAGGCAGATTTTTTTTCTTGTTTTCCTCCCCAAAAGCTAGGTGTCTCTTATGGTCCAGAGCGTGTTATACACCAAAAAATATGGCAGTTCTCTATGGTTTCCCCATTTACAATTATCATAAAGATTTAAAATGGATTAAAAATTTATGTTGTGGATTAAAGTAAGATGGAATTTGAAGTACAATGGTGTACCAATGATCAACATGTAATTGTTAAAATATAAAAATGTTTGTGGAAATTTGAAACAGTGGAAGAATAGGTTAAAATATATGAAAATGTAAAGATTTTGGTGATAATATACAGATGAATCAATGGGAAACTATGTGATTAAAAGTATAAAATGCATAAAGTATATAAAATGCTATGGTTTTAAAGAAAAAATTTAGAAAATGATATATTATTGGTATATAGAAATTATAAAGTATAATTTTATACTGTATAAAATTTCCAACCAATGTGTATGTTGGAAATTTAAACAACTTGAAGGGTCATTTTATGAACATGTAAAAAATGAATATTGAATTCAAATACAAACATTGATAGAGAGAATTGTAGAGCTTCATATTTCAGAACTTTTCCTTTTAGAATTGATAAATATATAGAAAAGAGCAATGGGAGATTATTTCAGTATATTATTATGGAGGCTAGATTGCTATATGCACAAAGATGGAGAGATTCAACTTTACCTATTATGGAGGAATGATTGGTGAAATTGACAAAAAATACTGAAATAGATCAACTGATTTTTTTGATTAGAGAAAGAAAATTCCTGGAAATTCTTCAATGACTTTTTGGATTTTTTTGTATGAGATAGAAGATGATTTTGTAATTCATGATTTAATTATTAGAAAAAAATAGTTCATAGAAAGAAGGGAATTGTAATGAAATTAGAGATAATGGCTTGATTAGAACTGTATGTATATCTGCCAAGAGGGATATTGAAACCTATTTATGCTACCATTTGTTTTCTTTTTGTTGTTGGATCAATAGCTTATTATAAAATGAAAAAAGAAAGAAAAGAAAAGAAAAGAAAAAAAAGAAAAGAAAAATCATTCATATGAAAAACACTTCAGAGGGCTTTTTTATTTCACTGTTGATCCTGTGGCTCATAAAAAACCATTAGAAGTAAATGTGCAGTCTTTTCATAAGAAAAAAGTGAACAAAAGAGAGATTAATAAACAAGATAAAAGAGCAGCTAATGGGAGACTATATTGATTAAACATTAAAGGCCCAGATGAAATGCTGTTTGCGGATCCCTCAATGCAAGTCCAAATTACTTTGTGAATTTTATATTGAACTGTCCAATAGATGCAAGAAAAGTACAGTGATAAACATATTATTGTAAGCAAGACATTCGTTTTCAAGACAACAAATGTTTAAAGTATCTGAATGATGTACAAAACTTCTATTTATTTTAACTCTCCCACTGTTGTTAATTATATAGCAATATAATTTTATGCAAGTATTTATTATTCATTTTATTCTGAACATGTATTTCTAGATAATACAATTTCCCAAGTTACATCAATTAAAAGAATGAATATAATAAACCAAAGGAGACAGCCATAGAAAAAAATATTTTAAATTCCAGCACTGTAAACCATCAGTTAAGTAAAATTATATAAAGTAAACATCATTTCAAAACATGTTATATAATCATTGCTATATTTAGTATTCAGGCAGTACAAATCAAATCCAAAGAAGTCTGTTTTGGCTGCAGTCACTTCAGAAAAAAAGAAAGAAAATTGATGTGTAGCCCTTATCTCAGTTCAGGAATCTTATCTCATTTCAGGAAGCTAATTTATGACTAGGTTCATGTAGAAGTCTGCTGCAGAAAAGTAATCTAAATATCAAAGAAAAATACTTAAAAGGCAAAAAAATTGCAAGCAGATTGCAAAAATTGGGAATTCTGTCATGGAATAACAATGGTAGAAAATTAGAACAAGAAAAATAAATAAATTACAGATAATTTCTTCTGATAATCTCTGACAATACCTGTCTTAATATATCTCCCATAAATGCAAATTTTAAAATCTGTATAACATGACTTTTGTCTTTTGTGTTGAGAGAAAAGAAAGAGCAAAAGGAAGATTTATGTACTTTCAAAATATTTGATAGTTTGTGTGCCTGCTACTCAATGAGACTGCAGATTGAAAGGATTATTTTTTTTCCTGCTGTGATCAAGAGACATGAATGAACTGTGAAATCAGGCAAGGTCATCACATTTATGACTGAGCAATCAATTCCTTCTCCTGATCCTAGTAGTCTTTATTGATCTTTATTCAAGGTCATAAAAATCTTGAATATGGTATATTGCACAAACTTTCATCTTTCGTTTCTTATCTTTCCTTTTATATTGGATTTTCCCTTTTTCATCCTTCAAATGCTGTATCATTCTTTTGTCTCTTTCCTTTTTTAGCTTATAAACTAATCACCTGCTCACCTTGTTAGCATGCTCAAAATAATTTTGTTTTGCCATCTTTATTGTCAATGCCACTTCTTCTTGTGTTATTAAATTTAGTTTATGTTTAATTATTCTCTGTTCTTCTTTTACTTTTTTATTTTAGGGATCTTTCTGTAGGTCTTCTTCTAATTTTTTAAGTTCTTCCTGAAGTTTTTCTTGCTGAGATCTTTTCTCTCTCCTTTTCTTTGCTATATATGCAATCGTCACCCTTCTAATATATGCTTTTGATGTATCCCAAAGGTTTTGAATCGACGTGCCTTCTTCTTTATTTACACTTAGGAAAATCTTTAGCTCTTTTTCCAACAATAGCTTATATTCTTTCTCTTTACATATGTTTTGATTTAGCATCCATCTTTTGTATCTTTTTTGTCCTTTCCAATAGATAATTATCGGGTTATGATCAGCCCATTCATTTATTCCTATTTCTATTTTTTTGAATTCTGATTGTAAATGTGCTGTCATTCAGGCCATATCAATCCTGGACCATGATTGATGCGGGTGAGAATAATATGTATATTGCTTTTCTTCTTTATAAATTTCTCTCCATGCGTCTCTTAAGCTTAATTCTGATATCATATTGAAGAATTCTTTAGGTAATATTTCCTTCTTTTTTTATTTTTCTTGTTACTGTAGTAATCTTTTTTGCTATCAGCTATGGCATTGTAATCTCCTACTATACATATGTTTTCTAGTCCTTGTGCTATTATCCTGTTATGTAATTTTTTAAAATATTCCTGTTGATTTTTGTTTGGGGCATATACCACTACTAATAAAATTTGTTTATGTTCTGTGTCTAATTTTATCATCAAAGTTCTACCCTCATCATCTGCATAGACTAATTTTGAATTTATTGTCTCTTTTACATACACCGCAATTCCTCTTCTTTTCTGTTGTGATAATGATATGTGTAATCTTCCTAATTTCTTGTTTTCTAATAATTTTTGGAATCTTTTTTTAATATGTACCTCTTGCAGGCAAATCACATCTATCTCTAATTTTTTAAATTTTGTAAATATTTGTGTTCTCTTTTTCTGTGCATTTAGACCATTAATATTCATGGAGAATATTTATTTATTTTTATTTATTTATTTTTCTTAGATTTCTATGTCGCCCTTCTCCCGTAGGACTCGAGATAGTCACAGAATAAAAACATATAACAATAAATAGAACTAAAAACATCCAAATGTAAAAATCCCAACAACTAAAATCTCATAACAGATCAGGGAATTTGCTGAAAAAGCCATGTCTTCAGTTTGGCACGGAAAGCGCAGAGGTCGGGGGCCGTCCGAAGCCCAGTGGGTAATTCATTTCAGAGGGTCGGTGCGATGTCTCTTCCATCTCCTACTGTATTTGTTTCTTGGTGTTTCTTGTCTCCCTTTTTACTCTTCCTCTTGCTCCTTCTCTTTCTTCTCATTCTTTTTCTTGAGTTTTTCTTATCTCTCTCTCTCTTTCCAGCTCCTCCTGTTGATCATCCTCTTGACTTTTACTCTCTGATTCATCTTTATTTTCTTGTTCTTCTTCAAGGTAGTTTTTGTAGAATCCTTGAGCTTTTTCTATCAAATCCACCTTAAATTTCCTATCTTGCCATTTGATGAGAATACCTTCGGGAATAATCCATCTGAACATTACTTTGCATTTTATAAGGTGTGATGTTAGAAATTGATACTGTTGCCTTTGCTCTCGACTCCTACGTAGGACTTGTTTTAGAATTTCCCTTTATATGTTACGGTCTCTTCTCTTGATTTTTTGAAGATTTCATCTCTTACTGGTTTTTTTGTAAATCTTATGTGCACTTCTCTTGCTAAACAATGTCTTCTTATGTAATTGTTGTGCACTCAGTAAATTTCATCTATGGTGTTCATCTAATACTTTCTGCTCCGCCATTTCTAGCTTAAGGTCTAATTGGTCTACCTTGGTTTCTATTTTTTTTAACTTTTTGCTCATTTTCCACGATTGTTTGTTGTATATTTTCCATCTTTTCCTTCATATTTTTAAAATCTTCCTTTACTTCTCCTATCTTATTTTTGATTTCTTGATGCTGTTTTCTGGCCTCTTCTTGATTATCCACCATTCTTTCTTGTGACTTCATCAATGTCTCTTGGATCATTTGGAGCATATTTTGCATACTATTCATTGTCGGCTCTATTTTATCTTTTTCCTTCCCTAACATATTTTCAATTGACTGTTGAGTTGTAGGAGAAACCATGGATGTTAGAGATAGGCTTTTTTCCAGTTTTGGTTACTGTTGCTGTGGTTAACATTCTACTCAAGTTTCTAGTAAAGTTCTTCCATAGTATCATAAAAGTAAAGTATTCTATTTGACTTAAAACGTTCTTCTATGCTTACTACTTTCTGATTTAATTGTTTAATTTCTTGCAAACTTAATTTAACTAATATCACTCTTATTTACTTTTGATTACTAGTAGTATTCAATATATATCTCAATTGTATTTATATATGTTTATCTATGTATATCTATATGTATATATGTATATATAAATGTATATTTGTCTATATTCCCCTCCCCCTGTTTTTGTTTTCCCTCCTTTTGTTCTCAATTTGTAACCACAATTTTCTTAGTCAATATTCTATTTTACCTTTTACCACTAGTTCTTATATATCAATCCCTTTAATGTATTCACCACCACTCAAATCGGATTTTACCATTCAATTGCTCTCTAACAATCATTCCCCCCTTTTCCCCTCTAATCAGATTAATTAATTAATTAAGTATATATTCTTTTTCAAATATTTTCACTATAATTAATGTAAAATACCAAATAGTCAAAGTATATATTTCCCTTCAACACCTAGCAAAACAGTTCTTTAACATTGATTGTTTCTTATTCTATAACTTCCCCTTTTTCAAAACTTATCAACAAACACAGTCCCCCCCCCAGATTACAATTTCTGTAAGTATATTAAATTCCAACCAGACTTTTCCTTTTTTTGAGTTCTTTTCTGATTTTCTTCTCTCCAGTCCTTACTGCATCAGATTCTTTCTATCACACAGTTCAGGCTTAGTCACTTTCTATTCTACCGCACAATCTCTAAGTCCTCCCAGATTCTCTCTTTGTATTTTGTTTTCTTCTGTATCTTTTCTTTTCTTTTTCCTCTTCCCACTACACTTTACTTTCTTCTTAATATTTATAAGTCCACAATTGTCCACACATCTATCTGTAAATTTCTTTCCAAATTATCTCCTCCTCAGTCCACCGATTAAAGGAAAGAACTTCTTTAATTTTTAAATCCAAAGTTTATATATACCTTCAATGTTTCTTCCTTCTCATGCTGTATTTACTCTCTTTTTTTTCTGCGATAAATCCTTAACTCGAGTCCAAATATTTCAGTTTATTACTTTGTATCTCCTTTGTTGGTAACTTCTTCTGCTACTTCTGTTACACTGACATCTTCATTCAATTGTCTCTCTGTTAAGTGCTTTCCTTCCCAATCGCCACTTTCTTTTCCCTCCGCAAGTCTCTCGTTTCGTGACTCTGCTTATTGAAAATCTCACTTTCCTTTTTTCCCCTGATCTTCCGCAATCACCGATACTGAATTCACTTTTTGCTTCCTCACTATGTGGCCGTCATCGCTCTCGATCTGCCTTAAAGACAGATTTTCCCCCACTGGATTTAAGGGTTCAGTTTTTATTCTCCAGGATTTATCATATCATCCGAAGCCTTAAAACCTTCCCCTTTAATATTCCGAACCCTCTGGGTTCAGAAATGCCCTTAAAGGGCTCCTTTTCAGGAATAATTGGGCTTTCGGGAGCTATAAATTGCAACCTCACCCACACCGCTCTAACGTCACTGCCAGAAGTCCGCACAAACTTTCCTCTTTATTCTAATGAAATATTTCAAAAAGTATTACTCTGCCTGATAATTTTTGAATGGAAGAGTGATTCTAGTCTTATGCAAATGTTCATGTTAATATCAATAGACTTCCAGTTAGGAGGAAAGAAGTCCATCCTGTACCAGCATACCTAGAAAATGAAATTCTATTTCAGTTTTCTATCAGTTACAGGCCTGCTAGTCTCTTTAACAAAACAGTTTGGTGAGTAACAGGGAATTGCAATCCCAACACAGAGAGTTAAATTCTTAAGCAATAGCTCTCTTTCTTCAGTTATCCTTAGTTTTCATTATCTTTGAACAACCAGATTTTCTAGAATCAGGTTGATAAAAGAAGTCTGGGAACTCAAAATGAATTGCTTCAAAATGAAAGGCAAAAGTTCTAAAAACCAAACAAGTAGAAAATAAAAAGGTGGGGTTTGGGGGTTGTTTTTTTTTTTTTTTTGGTCTCTTCTGGCTCCCAAGTTGTTTGAAACTATTGTAAAGTTTTACTGCTGGATCATATATTTTTATTACCTAGATGGTAAACTTTTATTGCCCTGAACTGCAATTATAATTCTACCTTCTTTTGTGGATTACAAATAGTCAGAGACTGCAATATTTTTTACAATATTTTTAAATACTTTTAAATATTTTGGGGATTTTTATGGACTACCTTGTACTATCTTTCAATACTATATTAATAGATGGCAACATCAAGATTAGCTACAGGAGAGAACAAAAAGATAACTTGAATTCCTAGAACAAAGAGGTAAGAAATGGCCCAGCTGAGAGGTAGCCCAATTGAGAGGTGGCCTATCTGATAGGTGGCCCAGCTGAGAGGCAGAACAGTGTCCCAATTAGATGATCAGTGGTGTCTCATCTGAGGCAACTCATCTGAGAGAAAGAGAGCCAGATAAGAGATAGAAAGGCAGCCCAGCAACCCAGCCCAACACCTGAGTGCAGACAGTGTGGTACAAACAGAGGCCACTGAGCAGCAGTCAAACTAAAGGGCAAGAAAGCGGGGGGTGGGGAAATAAGTACAAGATACTTGTGGACAGGAAGGAAAGGGATAAACTTTCAAAGCAAGAAGTAGGGTGTTAAGGGCAAAGTATCTCCTAGAAAACAGCCTGAGATTTCTAACAAAAAGGAAGTGCATATTATTTCATAATTTATTATTTTAAATTTAAATTTTCTTTTTCATTTAAAAAAAACTTTTTTCAACTTTTTAATTTTTTTCTGTACTCAACAAGTAGTCCTTAATGGTACTACATCTATATGGAGGGAAGTAAGCAGTGGTGTACCACAAGGGTCAGTACACTTCAATATCTTCATAAATGACTTAGATTTATTTTATTTATTTATTTAGTTTGTCAAACATGTACTACATGAGGGAATAGAAGGGGAACTGATCAAATTTGCAGATGACACAAACAAGATGGCAGGAATTGGAAAAGAAACTTCTGGCTTTTCCCAGGAAAAGGAACTTCAGGATTCATAAAGATCTTGACAGATGTGAACAATGGGCTCTATTCAACAACATGAAACTTAGTGTGAAGAAACACAAGGTTTTACACCTGGGCAAGAAAAACCAAAGGTACAAGCAGATATTAGGCAAAACCTGGCTCAAAAACAATAACTGTAAGAGGATCTTGGAGTCCTAGCTGACAATCACTTAAACATGAGCCAGCATACCTAGAATACTGCAACCAGTTTGAGTCACCACATTACAAAAAAGATGTAGCAAAAAGAAGGACTAGGGATGACATGATAGCAGTATTCCAGTATTTGAAAGGCTACTGCAAAGAAAAGGGAGTCAACTTATTTTTCAAAGCACCAGAGGGCAGGACAAGAAGCAATGGATGAAAACTAATAAATGCGGGGAAGTAATCTGGAATTAAAGACAAACTTCCTAACCATGAGGACAAATAACCAGTGAAAAGCTTGCCTTCAGAAGTTAGGTAAAGTGATAGGTTCTTTTACTAAATGTTACTGGCTGCAGTAAGGTCAGACTAGAACTAAGATTCCTGCACAAACTTTTCCCTTTCAACTCAGCCTTCCTTCCTTGACCAGTTCGTCTTCAGCCAATGGAGAGCTGCATATGTGTTTTGAGAATTGCCAGGATATGTGGGGCAATCCACATTCCATTCTCAAGGTACATGTCCTTGAAGACTGGCACAAGCTGTTTCTAGGTCTCTCTGATCTTTGTCATCCACTCTCCCTATTTCCCATAACAGCTCCATACCATTGGCTCCCTTTGCCTCCCCCTCTCCCCTAGCTTTTTGATAGTAGCATGCCTGCAAGGTTTCAAGCCAAATACTACCCCAGTGATTCAACCGTCACCGAGGTTTATCTAGGTTTTTGGTAATTCAAGTTCAACAGTCGCAGGATTAATAATTTATTTTACAGGGAAAGGGCCAACATACTTCAGACCTAGTTTTTTCGATGGTTGTTGAAATTGCACATATTTGGTGGATTGATAGACATTGTCTCCAATTTTAAAATCTTTTGATTTTGAGTGCTTCTTGTTGGCTTATCTTTTTATGCTTCCCTTGCAAAGCTTCCAAAGCTTTTCTAACCACTGACCAGGTGTTTTGCAGTTGTCAAATCCACTTTTTTAAGTATGCAATCTGTGGGGTAGCCTGGGGCAGTTCGGGGATAGAAGTTGTAGGTGCTTCAGATTTAAGATTTTTAAGAAAAGACTGGACATCCACCTATCTGGGTCTTTTGCTTGAGTAAGAGGTTGCACTAGAAGACCTCCAAGGTCCCTTCCAGCTCTATTCTGATTGACTGATTAAAGCACTGATTCCACCATCCTTCAGCCTATTCTCCGACTTACTTTTTTCAACAGGAAAAAAAATTCCTGAGATAATGTATTATAGAAGGAAATATTAAGAAGTTTTAAAAACATTATTTTCAAAGCTTTGGAACTAGAATGAGTATGTTCCCATGAGAAGACATTAAGAATATGATGGAGGTTCAGATTAGTAATTATTATTGTAAATGTCCACTGTACTTTTATTTTGGTTACTTTTTCTAAGCCACAAAGAGTTACATTGTTCAAGATGATTGGACATATACATTTTTTTAAATAAACGATTAAAAAAATGGAATATAATGTTGATTAACCAATGATAGATGGACACCACTAAACAATCAACCATGCTTAAAGGTCAATGGAATTAGTTGAACTATGTTGCAGTTATCCAAAACGTAGTCATTGCAGTATCAGTTACCAGCTCCATGCATTTAGATCTAGGTTTGTGTACCACAACCAAGGCTGAGTAAACACTTATCCATAGTCTTTACCTGTTGTTTAAGAAGTAGTTGTAAATCCAAGAGGAACCACCCTTTTGGGGTGTTCTCTTGAAGTCTGAAATAAATCTGAATAAAGTTGAGCAGATGGAAATTAATGGAAATTAACAGAAAAATTGATAGTTCGCCACTCTTGCTGTTACGATGGAAGGAGGAAAATCTTTATGGTGTCTTGAACACTCAGAGAAAAGAGGGATACAAATGTAATAAATAAACAAAATAAATAACAAGAGAATAAAGGATAAATAATGAATTGTATTCATAACTGTTGAAATTATGTATCTAATTATTTTGAAAATCATTTATAGGTCCTTCCACTGTGTGTCAAATAAATGTTAAAATTCTGTTTATTTATTATTTTTATTTAAATATGCATTACTCAAGATCGACCCATAATTCTTTTTAAATGAAATGTTTTTGTATTGAAAAAGAATATTATTTTTTTAGAGAAAAATAATGCAAAAATGGTTATTCCATTCGAGATCAGTGCTTGAACAGTATAAATTAATAGCTCTAAATATATTCCGTTTAATTTGGCAGGCATTAGTGGTTTGTGGCAGAACCTTTGAGATCTTTAAACATATTGTTTAAAATTGAATGTTCTGATGTCAATGAAATCCTACTGTGAGAGAAAACAGTATTAAATGTTTCATTAATATGCATAGGTTTTTTCATATTCATTGCAATTAAACTACCTGGTACTTTGGATAACACTAGCAATGCTACATTTGAGATAGAATAATTCTGTAATTAAGATTCTTTTCAGATGATCACATGCAGAATGGCAAGTGTAAAAAAAAAATCATGGATTTCCCCTAATACCTGCCACAGATATATCTTTAAATGGCAACAATTTATATAAGATTAGATATGACTTCAGAGAGAAGTAACAATCAATGACTTTCTGTACCATTGATTTCTAAGGCAATTTCTTATCCAAATGTAAGAATGCAATCATCCATTAACAATGGGACTGGTTAGTAAATAGCAAATAAGCAAAAATGGAAATTTCCTTCTCTCCCACCCACCCCTCCATCCTGCCATGCCGGGTCACTTACCTTGCGAAGCTCTAGCAAACTTCTTTTCTCCAGCCTCTCTTCCATGCAAGATCATGGCCCCCAAAAGCTTCCAGTCTTGATGCACAAAATGTTTGCATGCTGATAGGTGGCTTTGGGACAGCACAAAGTGTCCCATTGGATTGCAAAGAGTTTGGATGCCGAGACTGGAAGCTTCTGTGGGCTGCAAACTTGAGCAACTTCAGGCACACATTCTCTGCAAAAGTGGATGGATGCCTGAAGTCCTGCAAGATCATGGCCCCCAAAAGCTTCCAATCTTAGCGCCCAAACTGTTTGCAAGCCTATGGAAGTCTTTGAGGTAGCAAAATCATGCTGCCTCAAAGCATTCCATCGCCTTGCAAACACTTCAGCAAGGCTTTGCCAGCAAGAATAGAAACTGGAAGGGTTAGGCACTGAAGCACTGAAGCCTTCCTTCCATTTGCAAAATCTTTTGCCACAGATCTCATCTAGGTCTCAATTCACAGAGAACAAAGTCCTAAAGTAGTTGAAGATCACATGAGATCAGTAGCCAAGATCTCGTGCTACTGATTTTGCGTTACTTAACTCTCTGTTCTCTGTGAATGTATCAAGGGCCTGAAGAAACAAAGCAGGCAAAGAAACCATGGCAGAGAGGAGACATCTTGCTAGATCATTGCAAGATAAGTGCCTAGTGCCCATGAAGACCCAGCAGGGTTGGAGAATACACAGTATAAATGTTGCAGTGCTTTTGCGGCCATTAGTAAGGGTGAACCACTGCCATGGTGCTGCAAAATATGTAACCTTGTGATTGTGTTGTAATAATGGGGGGTGGGGGGTGGTACTTGCAACTTCAAATGGTCACTAGGTGAACTGTCATAACTCAAGGATTACCTGTAGTAGCACTTTTCCCCTTAATTGTTACTTCCTGGAGAAAAATCTTATTAAGCATGCATATCAGGGGCGAAATCCAGCAGGTTCTGACAGGTTCTGGAGAACCGGTAGTGGAAATTTTAAGTAGTTCAGAGAACTGGCAAATACCACCTCTGGCTGGCCCCAGTGTGAGATGGGAATGGAGATTTTGCAATATCCTTCCCCCAGGATTGGGAAGGGAATGGAGATTTTGCAGTATCCTTCCCCTGCCACACCCACAAAGCCATACCACACCCACCAAGCCACACCCATAGAACCAGTAGTAAAAAAATTTAGATTTCATCAGTGATGCATATCGTTGATAACATCATTCATAAAGTTGACTCCATGGATTAATCTGTTTCATATGCATCAAATTACTTAGGACCAACTAATAAAGCAGGAGCCTTTAATTAATCAACTAGAACATTACGGAGAATGATATGATGTGGTGGCAGTGAAATTCTGGATGTTTTCAAAGTAAGAGTGATGGTGTCACCTGCCAGACCATTGATAAAATTTAGTAATTCTGGTAGTTCTAGCTAGAGTATTAATGAACTTTTCAACTTTGGAATTGTTTGTGACAGGCTACCATAGAGAAAATCAGATAATGGGAAAATAATTAAGTATGAGATAGATAATTTTAAATGAAATTCTTCTTTACTGCTAAATAGTCAGGTTTTGTCAAAACCCATGACAAAAATCATGTTTCATGATTTGATCGTACATACCAAGAACAAATTGGAGTTTGAAAAAAGTTCTGAGGTTCTGCAAAAACTCTCTAGCATTTGAAAAGCCATGTGTGCATTTACACACGGCACTTACATATGCCAGCACTTAATATAGATAAGTTTAGTTTGTGGTGTTTTGAGTGTTCAATAGTTTTAAAAATTGTCAATGAACCATAAGGATTTTGAGAACTGTTAGGCAAGAAAACAATATGTGCAAGTAAAATCACTTATGATAGTACCTAAATCTAACTGGGGGGAGGAAAAGTAAAGTAAAGTAAAGTAAAGTAAAGTAAAGTAAAGTAAAGTAAAGTAA
>WNWU01000042.1:87577-99868 GCA_012654045.1 Ptyas mucosa | reverse complement strand
GGAAGGAAGGAAGGAAGGAAGGAAGGAAGGAAGGAAGGAAGGAAGGATTGTATTATAGTTGGATTACTGTGGTTCAGTGAGTGACTTAATTAAATATGTCTAAAATATTGCCATATGGTACCATTTGGGATTAAGAATACATAAAGCAATTGCAAGATGTTTCATGAACAGTGGTAACAACAACTGTGTATAATTTTCATATGCTCGTGGTGAAGTTGTGTCTCTGCCAAACAACTTTGCTCTTTTAAATCTTTAGGAATGTCTCCAAATACCAAGCAGTAGGTGGCATTTAATCATCTCCATTCAAATTATTCTAAAGAAGCAACTCTTAATAGCTCCCCAGTATCATTAACCACATCAATTATTCAGTCATAACCTTTGATGATACATGTGTAATTCTCTAAATTTATGAAGATGCACAGAATGGGATGGTGCTGGCAGCTATCATTCAAATGGTAACAAATTAAGCAGTCATTTTTCCACTTTTCTATTGTGCTTTAATTATTTGTTAATTCGAATCCCTCAAGAAGAAGTATTTTGGAATCATGTATTTCATTTTCTATTAGTGATTTTTCCTCTTTGTAGCTGGCAAATGTATTAATGAAAATTAAAATATATATTGTTTTCTTTGATTCATAATAATATTCTATGTTGTCAGGATATTATTCTCTTAATAATACAAAAATACAAAGTAGAATACTTATTTTAAGTATTTACAATGCTGTAGATTTGTATATATTTTAATTAGAAATTAAAATTAATGGAAATTATAATTAATTAATTAATTAATAATAATGAAACCCTGAATTATAATTCTTTTTACTTTAGCACAACACAGTACTGTAACTCTGGAAGTTTCTCATAATAAAAATGGCATTAGTTTTCCAGGACTCCATTATCTGATTGGGGATTAATACAACTGCCATTCAAATGTGATTTCAAGTTGTACTAAACAGAATTTATTCTATATGCATGTCAAAGCTAGCTTGATGTGGCATATTTGTCTTTGCTGCAAGTATGGGATTGACATCAAATAATTGTCAAGTATTTTGTTTCAAACATTGATTTAATAAATCTGGAAAAAGAAGATAAATACATTCTAATTATAAAAACAGAGGAAACAATGACTGTCATTGTTTGCTGCTAACAATGCTACATGAATTGTAATCACAAAACTGAATAGTCCTTTTGTTTATATTGTAGAAATCAGAAACTGGCCCCAAGAGATAAAACTTCCCTTTAAAATAAAATGAAATGTTTCACAATAATGAAATTCACATAGTAAATATAAATGTAAAATCATACATATACAGATACCCATATAGAGGCCTCCATATTGTATAGTGTAGTGTAGTGTAGTGTAGTGTAGTGTAGTGTAGTGTAGTGTAGTGTAGTATCAGGGGTGGGTTCTAAAATTTTTTACTACTGGTTCTGCAGGCGTGGCTTATTTTGTGGGCATGGCTTAATGGTCATGTGACAATTATTTAGGATTTAACAGAGGTACTGGTCTACCAGGCTTTTAACTGCTTGCAGACCTGTACCGATCTACCCATTTATTTTTTGCAGGCACTGATCTACCCATTTATTTTTACAGGCACCGGTCTACTCATTTGTTTTCTTTTACCACTGATCAGCTGTAGGGCGGCCCTTTGAAGCCCCAAGGCAAGAGTTTAAACAGTTTTTTTCCCTCTAGCCATCAGCTGGGACTCAGGAAGCAGCAATAGATTGGGGGTGGAGCCAAATAAAAGGTAAGAATAATGTGGGGGTGGGGGGCGCAGGGGGTGGGGGGTGGGGGAGGGCAGAACCGGTTCGGTGATGTCATATCGTCACTGCTACCAGCTTGGGAGAACCGGGCTGAACCGGGAGGAACCCACCACTGTATAGTATAGTATATAATTTTGTGTGTTATGTATACATACGTTCTATCACATACAAATATATATGTGTGTGTATAGAGAGGGAGGAAGGAGGGAGGCGGAAAGAAAGTTGGGTAAGTGGTAAGTGATACTTTTTATGTTTTTATGAACATACTTCATATACATGAAACATAAAATCAAATTCCCTTACCCTAAGGATGAGAAATACCTAATTGGTCTTTGCTTTTAAATGACAATATTATCATATAATTAAATTTAACTAACTCAACTGGCACTTACACTAGGTGAAATTATTATCTGGTATATTTTATCATAGCTAAATATTGTCAATATTAAGAACTGGATGATCTATGTTGGTGCTCAGTATTAGGTATAAATTGTTTTTTTCTATTTCCATCACTATGGATTTGTCCATAATTATGCCAGCCAGAAAACTCTGGGAAGAGTTGCATTATAATTGCACAATATAAATATAATAAAGTAATGTAGTTATACATGCAAGGTAATGATTACAGAACTCAAAGGCTACTCCAAGGCAGGATCTACTTGTATTTAGAATTGACAATGCCAGAAAAATATTTTAGTGATGGCTGTTTCTCCTTAGAATTCCACCCTTGACCTCTTCTGAAACATTTTATTTTAGTTTGTGTGCTGTTACACATTCTATACATATATTTTTTCCAAATCTGCTGTTATTCTCTTTTGTCTTAGGATAACGGTATTTCGACTACATAATCAGTAAGTGAAAGTGAATAAGCATTAATATACAGTGCTGCATTGTCACTGATGTACATTAATTATACCCTTCAATATAATCATGAATAATTTGAATAAAAGTATTTCATTAATTGTAGAAAACTGTCGCTTTAATAATGCGGTCCCATTCTGACCTAAAAGAATCAGTGATCATAGTTATCTTGACAGGCAACAAGAAAGTATTAGCTGTCTTGCTTTTTTAAAAAATTCTGATCAGATAGAATGACACATGATACTTCCAGAATACTGAAGTCTATGAATAATATCACAAATATTGGCTAAAGTAATAATTACGGCACTACTAATAAAGTTAAAATATAATTCTTGGCATCAAAATAGTCAAAGCCATCCAATATATAATTGTTTGTTTGTTTATATTTCATATTTCTAAACCTCCCATCTCCTTCAAAGAAGGGCTCTAGATGGTGTACAATAAAATATAACCTATTAATAAAAACATATAAAATTAACATTAAAATTTAAAATTAAATTAGGGTTAAAAATTTAAAATTATAAAATAATGACAATATTAATTAGTTTATTGTAACAAAACAAGAAAAACAAATAATATTTTCCTTTAAGAAGCTATGCTGGAAAAAAAGCCAAACTATGCTATAATAGCCCATTCATTTTTATTTGCTGAAGGAAGATCAACTGTACAATAGAATTTTTCAAAATGTCTTCATGGCTAGGGTTTCCTCCTGAGTAATAGCGAATCACAAAATAATACATATGTATTATATAATATAAAACATGTGCAGGGAACAGGCCTAGCAGCACAGTGAATCCCATGGGTTTTAATTACTATTCTGAATATTCTGGTTCCCTTATAAATTTACAAATGGATTGAAAATAATATAAGTATATTCATAACTATAATGTTATACTTGCCATCTTGGGCATCCAAATAAAATGTGAATACTGATTTCTCACCTACCACATTTATATGGGGAAAATATACAGAACCAATGGGAAAAAGGTTATGCATGATAAACCAGGGTCTGCTGTATATTCTCTCTCACTCTAAACATAAACACAATTAATCTGCTCAGACACAATTTTAAATTTGGCTTAATTTTCTCTATTTCACAGTCACAGACCTCTGAAGCTTTACTGAGAAGAGCAACCAAATTTTCAGTCTTCAGAGAGAGATTTTGGTTCATCCTACAATGACTAGGATATTAAGATTGTAAGCTTATGTAGAGGCAAATATGATGGGCTCTTTTCAAGTCTTAAATATATATGTTCTATAAACATTAACTATGTAAGGATGTCCAAAAAATTTCATTATAAATGTTTTACTTTAGGATCATGGATATCATACGAGTTGTTATCTTGCCCACTGTGCATTCTAATTTAAAGACAGCATTTATTATACTGGATTTATTTTTCTAATCAGAATATTTTTCTCTCTTTTAATCATTTTTCCCATTTGATAGTGCAATCTGGAAAGCCAGTCACCAGTTCCCAATAAAGATTGATTCAATATGCTTTTCTTGTCCTATTTTCAAACTTTTCTAAACATGTTGTTTCACTCATACAACTTTTCTAACTGGATAGAAGTTCTTGGCATTTAATATTGCCTCAAGTCTAACTTTCTCTGGCAGGAAAATATTTGTGCTAATTTACAAAATATTCAAGGGGAAACTCACAAAACTGATGCAACAGTCAACCATGTCAGATATTTAGGGAGGCAGCCAGCATACCAGGATGCTTATTAAACTCAACTTCAGGACCACATTCCTTCTGACAATAGAAATCTGACTAACAATGAAGGATTCTGAAAAACTGAATATTATTAGCAGAAGATGGGACAGTTATTATGAACACTGTAATGGGTAGGGAGGAAATTTAAATGTAATATTATTTTTCAGAGTGCAAGGTTAAGTAATAATTTTAATATTTGCACAGAAGAAAACAAATTAAAATCACTAAAAATTTCAGACATTGATAGCTTGATTACTTAGCTGGAAGGTGGATTTTCATGAAAATAAATTCTCTTATCCAAAGACAAACTTTGCCAACATTGACAGACTCATTAAATCAATTTTCAACAGTAGCTGTCTTCATTAATCCATGACTGGAACTTTCAGTGAATTTGCCTTTTTAAAACAAATAGTTACACTGTGTTGCAAAATTTTGAGCCAGTACTTTATTGTATTGCTTTATATATCTCCCCTTCATGGATCACTGCCTTGACACATGGTGAAGGGGCTTGCATAGGTCAATGAAGCTATGACCTATGTCGTGCAGGGTCACCCAAGATGGACAGGTCATAGCGGAGAGCTCTGACAAAATGCAATCCACTGGAGAAGGAAATGGCAACCCACTCCAGTATTTTTGCCATGAAAACTCCATGGACAGTACCAAAAGACAAAAAGATATGACGTTGGAAACCCCTCAGGTCAGAAGGTGTCCAATATACTACTGGGGAAGAGCAGAGAGCTAGTACTCCTAGCGCCTGAAAGAATGAAGTGACTGGTCAAAGCTGAAAGGACGCTCAGCTATAGATGTACCTGGTGGTGAAAGGAAAGTACAATGCTGTAAAGATCTATACTCCATAGGAACCTGGAATGTAAGATCCATGAATCAAGGCAAGCTGAACATGATCAAACAAGAGATGACAAGACTGAACATCGACATCTTAGGAATCAGCAAACTAAAATGGACAGGAATGGGTGAATTTAATTCAGATGACCATCAGGTATACTACTGCAGGCAAGAATCATTCAGAAGAAATGGAGTAGCCTTCATAGTCAATAAAAGAATAGGAAAAGCAGTACTGGGATACAATCTCCAAAATGACAGAATGATCTCAGTTCGAATCCAAGGCAAACCATTCAATATCACAGTAGTCCAAGTATGCCCCAACCACTGGTGCTGAAGAGGATAAAGTTGACCAGTTCTATAAAGCTCTACAACACCTTATAGAATTAACACCAAAAAATTTTCCGGCGGAGGCGTGGGTCGTAGCAGCATGAGAAAGACGAGCTCCGCTTTTTCGTGGCGATTTTCTGTGCACTGGAGCCCGTAAAAGGGGCGATCGGTCCGGGTGAGGACCGGGAGAAAGAGGGCGACTTCGGAGGTGCGTTGTGGGGAAGTGCGATCCCCCAGTGAGCCAAGGAGAGCCCTTATTTCAGGCACAGAAGAAAGAGGCCCAATCAGCGGATCCAGAGACCTGACGTCCCGAGCATACAAGAGCAGGAAGGCGAGGAAGTGAGAGCGGTGTAAAGTGGTGGTGACAGCAGAGATTGAGCATTGGAAATTTCTTTTTTACAATAAGGAACCGACGAAAGAATACAGGTTTAAAGAATCCCGAAGCGCAGCGGAAAGAAGAGGTGGCGTAATGAGGGGAGAAGCGGCAAAGAAATTCGGATTCGCCAGGGTGACTCCGCGCAAGACTTGAAACAGCAAACTTAAAGCTAATCACTGGAAGAGAAAAGAACTTAGGACTGATAGCTAATTTGACAAAGTTGAGCAAAACAAAAACTGCGTTGAAGGAAAAGACTATTGGGGCAAAGCAAATTGAAGTAAAGAGAGATAGACAAGAAGAAACAGACATTGAGATATTGAGACTGTGGCAGCCATCTTGGACCATTGGAAATACAAAAGCTCCTTCCCTTTAAAACCGTTTTAAAGTATTAAGAATATAAGGAGCAAATTTTAGTATGTTAAGATCAGATCTTGATACCTGAACTTAGTGACTGGATTTGGTGATAACTATAGCTGACTGGATTTGGAGATAACTATTTGAAATATAGATAATATTAAGAGTATAATATTTAATAACTATATAACCTCACAAATTTTTATTTTTTTTACCTATAAGTTTATATATAGGCTTAGAGAATAATTAGAAAAGATTAACAATATGAACTTTCTAATAATGAGCTAAGTATTGATTAGATTTCATTGCTCTTTTGTTCTCCCTTCTTCTTAACTTTTCCTCTAGCTACTGTATTAATTAATTAAGTGTGTTATTTAAATCTTAGTGGATTCCTTAAATCTTAATAGTTGTTGATTAATTAATTATTAAGATTATTTGATTTGTTAGGACTAGATTGTGAATTAATACTTAGAACCTATAACCCATATTTATATTTATATATTTATACATAATTTATATTTATATTTATATCTATACCTTTGGTTTATATTTACATTTTCGATAACAAAAAAGGGGGGGAAACTATAAAGGTTAGAGTAAAACAAAGACCACAAAGATTATAATCAACAACAAATTTGCTTACACTACACCTAATTGGAGTAAAATTGATAGATACACACACTAAACAATAGACATTAATAGTGGATGCTGATTTGGGGAAGAATAGATAATATATTAGAAAAACAACAGAAATTACTGAAAGAGATGACATCAACCATAACAACAACAGGGAAAACTGGAAAAAGAATAATTACAATACCAGGTGGAACGACGGCCTCCCCAATAGCACAAAAAACTTTAGACACCATGTTCTCAACAGAAAAACAAACCCCCACATTGACAATGCAGACCGTGCAGACAACCTTATCATCCATACAGGAAACAATGTTAAAAATGCAAGAATGCATGGCTAAGAACTATGAACAAACCAGAAGGGATTTAGATGACGTTAAAAATGCCGTCAAGGACGACATCCAAAAATTAGACGGAAAAGTGGATTTATTTCAAGAACTGATCTTAAAAAATGAACAACGGATAACAGCGATAGAAGGGAAAACAGAACAGGTTAAGGAGAAAATAGAATTGCTAGATGGAAAAATGAATTGTCTCAATAAAGAATTGGAAAGTACGGTGGCACGGCTTGAAATGGAAAAAGCAGACCTTCATTTGAGGTTCCAGAATATTAAAGAGGAGAGAGATGAAGATCTATTTGAAGTAATGGCAGAAATATTTGCAAATGTACTGCAAGGGGATAAAGACGAAATAATCAAGGAACTTGAAGAGGTGTACCGCGTCCACACCAACTATGCCAGACAACATAAGCTCCCCCAAGAGGTCCATGTAATGGTTGCAAGAAAAAGAGTGAGGGACACAATATACAAAATAACAAAAGATGAACAGATATATTATAAACACAAAGAAATAATTACGTTGAAACAAATACCGAGACGCATTAGAGAATGGAGAAGAGAGTATGGATTCCTCACATCAATCTTAAATAAAAAACAAATCTTGTTTAGATGGATTATACCAGAAGGGATGATAGTAACGTGGCAGGAGAAAAAGATTAAGGTGGATACCATAGAGAAGGCGCGAAACTTACATGACCAAGTGATGGAGATAGAAAGAAGTAATGGCAGAAGAGCAATGAATGAAGCGAAGAAGAAAGACAAGAAGTAATAGAAAATACACACTGACAAGGTATGGAGTCGAATGTAAAAATCATTTCACTAAATGTTAATGGACTTAACTCAACAATTAAGACACCAGATATTTAAGAAACTAATTAGACTAAAATTAGATATAGTATGCATACAAGAAACACACATTAGAAAGCAAGATGAAAGGTATTTGATATGCAAAAAACTAGGAAAGGAATATACATCATTGGCCGAGGAAAAGAAACGAGGGGTTGTAGTGTATGTTAAGGAGAAAGTAGAAAGTAAATTCATATATGCCGATTCGGATGGAAGAATGTTGTTAATAGAAATAAATATTAAGAATAAAAAGGTATTGTTGGTAGTTCTATATGCACCAAGTAATGGACAAACAGAATTTTTTCAAAAAGTTCATGAGAAAATAATTGAACAAAATACTGATTTTATCTGCTTATTGGGGGATTTAAATGCAATAGTGGACCTGAAAAAAGATTATAAAAGTAACCACAATAATAAAAGGAAGAGAAATTTACTACCTAAGACATTTTTCACCTTAACAGAAGAACTAAACTTGATAGATATCTGGAGGTTTCAGAATCCAAAAAAGCAGAAATTTACCTACTATTCTAGCCCACACAAGTCCTGGTCAAGGATTGATACGATATGGATCTCGAAGATTTTAGTCCAGGAAGTTTAAGAGGTAGATATTGGAATTAATGAGTGGGAGGACCATAACCCAATAACAATAGAATGGAAAGGGCAAACATTAAAAAGGGGTAGATGGATGATGAATCCACAAATAATAAAAGAGAAGGAATATATTGAAGATTAGAAAAGGAACTTGAAGGGTTCTTCAAAGAATAATAAGGACCAAACATCCCTACATAATCTATGGGACACCACAAAGGCCTATATTAGGGGATTAACCATTGCCTATAATAGCAAAAGGAAAAAAGAAAAGGAAAGGGAATATAAGATCACACAAGATGAAATTAAAAATTGGGAAGAAAAATTAAGTACCCACCCAGGAGACAATAAAATAAAAACTAATTGGATGGCAGCCAAACATAAATTGAACCTGCTCGATCAGGAAAAGACTATTAATTCCTTGAAATACATAAGTCAAAATTACTTTGAACAAGCGAATAAGCCAGGAAGGTGGTTGGTATAAGTTAAGGAGAGAAAGAGAGAAAAGGACTATAAATCAATTACAAGACAAACAGGGCAACTTACAAAAAGGTTCTGAAAAGAAAAAAGAAATAGCAATTCATTACTTCCAGGAACTATATAGTCAAGAAGCGGTACTAAAGGGGGAAATAAAACAATATTTGGAAGAAGAAGGACTCACAGTAATTACGGAAGAGGACAGAGAGATGTTAAATAGAGAGATTACCAAGGAGGAATTACAGGAGGTAATTAATAGACAGAAAAACAATAAGACACCAGGAACGGACGGGATTCCTGTAGAACTATATAAAAACTTAGGTCAAATTTTGAACCCAATCCTCCTGGATATTTACAATGAGGCCCTAAAAGATGCAAAAATACCAGATACATGGAGAGAAGCTTATATATCATTAATCCCAAAAGAAGAGGCAGATACCACCCAGATCAAAAATTATAGACCAATCTCGTTATTAAATTCAGATTACAAAATTTTAATGAATCTATTGGCCAACAGAATTAAAACAATATTGAATCAGAAAATACATGCAGATCAGAACGGATTTCTACCAGGCCGGCAAACAAAATATAATTTAAGGACAGTCATAAACGTTATTGAATATTACGAAAGACACCCTGAAAAACAGGTAGCCCTAATCTTCCTAGACGCACCGAAAAATGATGTCCTTCTCATCATGGGGGATTGGAATGCTAAAGTAGGAAGCCAAAAGAAAAGTGGAATAACAGGCAAATTTGGCCTTGGAGTACAAATGAAGCAGGGCACAGGCTGGTAGAATTTTGTCAAGAGAATACAACGGTCATAGCAAACATCCTTTTCCAACAACCCAAGAGATGACTCTACACATGGACATCACCAGACAATCAACACAGAAATCAGATTGATTATGTGCTCTGTAGCCAAAGATGGAGAAGCTCTATAGAGTCATTAAAAACAAGACCAGGAGCTGACTGTGGCTCAGATCATGAGCTTCTTGTTGCAAAATTTAGGCTTAAATTGAAGAAAGTAGGGGAAAGCACTACATGAATGAATATACAGTAGAGGTGACAAATAGATTTAAGGAATTAGATCTGATAGACAGAGTGCCTTAAAAGCTATGGACAGAGGTTAGCAACATTGTACAAGAGGTAGCAACTAAAACCATCCCAAAGAAAAAGAAATGCAAGAAAGCAAAATGGCTGTTTGGGGAAGCTTTACAAATAGCTGAGGAAAGAAGGGAAGCAAAAGGCAAGAGGGAAAGAGAAAGATACACCCAATTGAATGCAGAATTCCAGAGAATAGCTAGAAAAGATAAGAATGCCTTCTTAAATGAACAGTGCAAAGAAATAGAAGAAAACGATAGAATAGGGAGGACCAGCGATTTCTTCAAGAAAATTGGAGATATGAAGGGAAAGTTTCATAGGCATGATAAAGGATCAAAGTAGCAGGGATCTACAGGGGCAGAAGAGATTAAGAAGAGGTGGCAAAATTACACAGAAGAACTATACAAGAACAAGCTTAACGTCCCTAATAACCACGATGGGGTGGTCACTGACCTCGAGCCGGACATCCTGGAATATGAAGTCAAATGGGCCTTAGGAAGTCTGAGCAACAACAATGCTAGTGGAGGTGACAGTATTCCAGCTGAACTATTCAAAATCTTGAAAGACGATGCAGTAAAAGTGCTACACTCAATTTGCCAGCAAATTTGGAAAATTCAACAGTGGCCACAGGATTGGAAAAGATCAGTTTATATTCCAATTCCAAAGAAGGGTAATGCCAACGAATGTTCAAACTATCACACCATTGCACTCATTTCACATGCTAGCAAAGTTATGCTCAAAATCCTACAAGCTAGGCTCCAGTAGTATGTGGACTGAGAACTACCAGAAGTACAGGCAGGATTTCAAGGAGGCAGAGGAACTAGAGATCAAATTGCCAGCATACGCTGGATCATGAAGAAAGCTAGGGAGTTCCAGAAAAACATCTACTTCTGCTTCATTGACTGTGCTAAAGCCTGGATCATGACAAATTGTGGCAAGTTCTTGAAAGAGATGGGAGTACCAGACCATCTTAATTGTCTCTTGAGAAACCTATATATGGGTCAAGAAACAACAGTGAGAACTGGACATGGAATCACTGATTGGTTCAATTGGGAAAGGAGTTCGGCAAGGCTGTATACTTTCGCCCTGCCTATTTAACTTATATGCAGAACCCATCATGAGAAGTGCGGGGCTAGATGAATCACAAGTTGGAATTAAGATTTCAGGGAAAATATCAACAACCTCAGATATGCAGATGATACCACTCTAATGGCAGAAAGTAAAGAGGAACTAAAGAGCCTCTTGATGCAGATAAAGGAGCAGTGAGCCTCTTGATTTGGGTAAAGGAGGAGAGTGTAAAAGTTGGCTTGAAACACAACATTAAGAAAACTAAGATCATGGCATCTGGTCCTCTCAATTCCTGGCAAATAGATGGGGAAGAAATGGAGGTAGTGACAGATTTTATTTTCCTGGGCTCTAAGATCACCGCAGATGGGGATTGCAGCCAAGAAATTAAAAGACGTTTGCTCCTGGGTAGGAAAGCTATAGCAAATCTAGACAGCATACTAAAAAGCAGAGACATCACTCTGTCAACAAAAGTGTGTATAGCCAAGGCTATAGTTTTCCCAGTTGCAATGTATGGCTGTGAAAGTTGGACCATAAGGAAGGCTGAGCGCCAAAGAATTGAGGCCCTTGAACTATGGTGCTGGAGAAGACTCCTGCGAGTCCCTTGGACTGTAAGGCAATCAAACTGGTCAATCCTAGAGGAGATTAATCCTGACTGTTCTTTAGAAGGCCAGAAAATGAAACTCAAATACTTTGGTCACTTAATGAGAAGGAAGGACTCACTGGAGAAGAGCCTAATGCTGGCAATGATTGAGGGCAAAAGAAGAAGGGATGACAGAGAACGAGGTGGCTGGATGGAGTCACTGAAGCAGTCGGCGTGAGCTTAAATGGACTACAGGGGATGGTAGAGGACAAGAAGGCCTGGAGGAACATTGTCCATGGGTTTGTGATGGGTTGGACACAACTTCACAACTAACAACAACAACAACAACAACAACATATACATATACATATACATATACATATACATATACATATACATATACATATACATATACATATA